>JAGFVP010000400.1:0-21879 GCA_021031095.1 Bathelium albidoporum
CCCTCTTCCCCTACCCAAGCCCCATCATCCCCATCATCGCCATCTCACACCCCCGTCGGCCACCTCGTCTTCCCGGACTATGTCCCCTCAGATCCCAGCAGTGACGCGTGGATGCGACGCGTCTATCTGTACGTCGGCGCACACCAGCGGCTTACGGGCGAGGTGAAGAAGCTGGGCACGCCACTTGGCGTGTTGAGACGCCGTGGACGTGGAGATGGGGCAGGGGGAGCCGAGATGGAAATGGAGATGGAGAGAGAGGGAGGGAAAGCAGGAGAGGCGGGAGTGGAGAGGGAGGAGCTGGAGATTGTAGATGTGGTGAGGTGGAAGGTGTTGTTTGCCAGTCGGCCGGAGCCGGTGGGGGAGTGAGCTGGGGAAGGGGGAAAGGGTTGGGCTCAGACTTGGTCGATGATTGCTGTGTGAGGGCCGTGAAGCTTTGGACTTCGGGCGAAAATGGAAGGAACACGCCTCCGCATGGGACTGATTTCCGGAAACCGGACTTAGACTTGAGTTCTCCATTTGGCCCGTTAGTCAATCAAGGCGTTACGGGATGATGAATAGCTATTGAGTGGCAAAGGTAAGCTCAAAGACCATTGGAAGCCTATCAACGGCTGATTTGGCGGCCAGGTCTATGAATGAATCCCGGCCAGAAAACGAGGTAGTCTACAAACGCTCCCAATTCTTACAAGCTCCAGGATGCTTGACGAAGAGGAAACATGGCAACAGGACGACAATGTGTCATCCGTGAGGGTAGATTTCGCTGTCAAATGTCAACTGATCCGAGGTTCTGCTCGAAGCTCTGACCCGAAGATTGAAGCAAGGTAGAAATCAAATTATATAACTCGAAAGTAAACTAAATAGGTATCCGTTTAAATCACCAAGGTCAAGCGCGCCGATTCGTTCCCCCTCTTCCTTTTTAATGCACCACCATCCTCATTTTATCTAACAACGTCCACCGAAAACTCGCCTTCCTCTTCGCCTTCTTCCTCGCCTCCATCATCTCCTGCTCCCTTTGCTCCCGCTCTCTCGCCGCTGCCTCCATCCGCTCCCGCTCCCTCAGCTGCTCCAACCACTCGCGATGCCGCTCCGCCGCCGTCACACCGTCCTGCCTTGTCGTCGCCAGCGCGTCCTGCCAGCGCGGCTGTTTCTTCTTGGTGCTGCGACCCTGCGTGGGCAAGGGTCCTTCGCCTTGCGATGTGCGTCGCTCGTCGCTGCTGGCGGTATTAGGGTCTTTAGTGGTGTGATTATGGCTGTAGTGGTGTTGGTGTTGGGCGAGGGCGTCGCCGTGGCTGAAGGAGCGAGGTTTGGATTTCAGGTCGGGACGGGTAGCGCCGGGGGGAATGCGGAAGGAATTGGCGGAGCGGGAGAGGATTTGTTGTGGAGAGGAGGGTTGAGTGCCGCTGCTTGCGTCTGAGTCGGCTATCAAATCCATTTTGCTTCGGAAAGACGCGAGGGTATGTCTATTTCGGAAGTCGTCGCCACATTGGCTTCGCTGTGTCCAGTCCGGTCGATCTTTCTGCTGGAGAGCTGGCCTGGGTGGAGGTTCTGCCACGATGTCTTCCGCTTCGTTAGTGTCTTCTTCTATTGCCACGTCGTTGTTCGCAACGCGTTCAAAACCAGGATGATACGGGTTTGGGTGTTGCGGTTCGTTGTGAAGTTCTTCGAACACCATGGTTTGTGGTCGAGAGTGGTGGGAGCGTCGTGATGTCGTCGCCAGGAAGGCAGAGATGGAGGAGCTGGGCTGGAATTTTGGCGAAGCGACTCGGCTGATCGAGTTGCCCACCGCCTCGAAGCCAGCAGAAGTATTCGGTCTGTTTAAAAACGTGGTATCTAAGCGTGGTCGTTGAGGTTTTGTGACTTCCTCTGGGGCCTCGATCTGCCGGTTTGGCGGCGGTGGCACAAATGCGTCCTCAGGTAGAGGAGGAACTGGACATTCGCCATTGTTCCCAATATGTAAAGAAAAGCGCTTCAATCTGTTCGATTTGTCGGCTTTAATCTGCAGTCTTGTCTGCTCGAGACGTCGCGCCAGCTCGTTGGGGTCGAAAGGCTCATCCTTCTTGACTTGCTTCGTTGGGCGTGCAGCCAATTGATCTTTCCCTTGTGGATGTGATGAACGCCGACCTGGAGATAATGGTGGACGCTGCAAACGTGAATCAGTCCTACTGCTTCTCGAGCGCACTGGGTGGCTTTCAATTCGGGCACGTACTGGTGGTCTCGTGAAGGCTGCCATGTTGTGCTACCTCAGAATGCGCGATTCCCCACGTTAGTCAGCAGGCGTGGATAAATATTGAAATGCAGGGGCATGCGGATCCTATGTAGTCCTTTTCAAATAGCACGCGTTGCTGACTGGAGGTTCCTGTCAGAGATGTCCGTATTCTACGCTTGGACGGTCAGCAACGACAGGATGGAGGACTCGTTTGCAAAAGATTCTAGCACCGAGGGGAAATTGCCAAGCTCTTATTAACTACACAGCTGGCCAACAGTGTCACGGTCACAGCCAAAGCAACCACGCCCAGCGGCGGTGAGGGCCATCCCAGGCATTCCTGGTCTAGTGAGGTGGCCTAGGTGGATTTCCCTGGCCTCATCCATTCGGTACCTTCGGCTGCCCGCCCGCAATTTTCCGGGGAAGAGGAAGGGATGCACGGGGAAATCCAGCTTGACACGCCGCTCTGAGGGGGGATGCCGGCTGCAGGTCATGCGCGGATCTCCAACGGTGCTATTGGTGGCGTTGTGAAGGCCAGACCGTGGCCGTCGTCAAAGGGGAATAGTCGAAAAGACCGAGCCGTGCAGCCTTGCTGCATTGGCCCGCAAGGCTTGGAGCCGTCCGCCAACAGCGCGTGACAGCTGCATGCCGCAACATGAAGCTCTTTACCTTGTGCAGGAAGACCTTGTCTCAACAGCTGTTGAAGTTTTGGAAAGGATGAGCAGGACTATGTCAAACTCGTATACACCCTTTTCAAAAAACTAGCCAAATGGGACAGAGATTCTATTGCTGACAGGGTAAATTCGATAGAGTAGTAAGATAAGCGACACACGCGATTCGGATACTGGTTAGCGCGACTGTACGAAATTGAGGACAGAGGGATCGCATTCAAGCCAGAGGTTGTTGCCACATTCAACCTTACTTTTGAATCCCATCGCAGCTATTCCTGGCCACCCCATCTCAAACCTGAGTACTTATCCTGCAGCATTGCGTAAAGGGTCTCTGTTTCAACGCTCGCTTTGGCCAAGCCTAACGCCTTTGCTGCCCAGAGCCGGCAACCGTCATCATCACTGGCACAGTACAGATCGACGCTACGATTGAATGCGGTTGTCGCTAGCCACTCAGTCTCCTCGACTGGGTAACGCGCTTCTACGCTTCCACCATCAGCTGCTTGCCGAGCCAGGTGCGCTGCCTGATCAAGACACATCAGACTAATGTTGGCATCCACCATGAGCGCCATTGAGAACAGGCAGCGTAACCAGCGAGATACTTTTACCATGTCGTAACCTGAACCGCGCCAACTTAGTGTGACTACTTTCTGAATCGTGGCCAGCAACTTTGATTGGTGTCGACTACCTTCTTTGCTTTTAACCAGACTCGCATGGATCGAGAAAACCAAATCTGCCAACTTCTCGAGCCGCTGGATGCGATCCTGATTCACGCACTCGTCGAGCAGGCCGTCCAGCTCATTCCAGGATCCCAGCCGTACGGCACACTCAAGCTGGAAGCGAAGAAGCTCAAACCGTTTGGACTGCAAGTCTTCATACCTGGCTTCACCGACAGCTTCACGTGATGCCTCGGTGAGTAGGTCAGCAAATCGCGTGGCCTCACTCTTCACAAGCATGTACTGCTGAGCTGACTGTTCAATGTTATCCTCAGATCGCGCAAGTGCAATAGACGCAGACGCGACAAGAAAATGACAGAAGAGAAGACGCGTCAAAAGATCGGCACGGTTTTCGATTTGTGGATCGGCCCGGATAAGGTCCAGTAGCTCCATGCAAGACTGTAGGAGGCGAAGAAGATCTCGAGGATGGATGTCGGTGCAATACTTGAGTGCAAGATTGTAAGCATTCTTGGCAAACCATTCCAATTCCAAATAGGTGAAAGTTTCAGCCTCATCTGATCTCCGCGGGGTCTTGCTTGTCCTGGCTTGAGCAGTAGCGTTCTCAAATAAGCTGCAGAGATCAGACACAAGTACCTGGTTGAGTGGGCTGGTAGAGGCAAGCTCGGCCACTATCAAACGGGCCGTACATCGAAATAGGGCAGGCAGATGCACCTCGTGCATGGCGGTATGTTCGCATTGTCCAATGGTTTGTTGTAGTGCTATAATTGCTTGTTGCCTATTTCCCGATTGCTGGGCCTCGAGCACGCAAGCATACAATAGGGTTGCGTCTTTCCAGGTCGATCGATTGATGCTTTCAAGGCACTCAGAGGCAAATTCGATGTCATGGCTGCGTATAGCCACTTTGTACATCAAATATTTGGTCTGTGGAGCAGCTCGTGTAGCTTCTGGCATCTGGAAGTATATTCTGCGTGCCGTAGCATGGTCATGTCGTGCGACAGCACATCGTATTCCTCTTCTAGCAATAATAGCAATATTTACTTCTCCACCGTTCTCAAACAGTCGATGATGGGCAACTTCGCACCATGCCTCAGCGACTTCATACTGCGATTGATTGTAGGCTGCCTCAATCCTTTTCCAGAGCAGCGTCAGGACTGCGTGTGCAGCTGCAGAGCCCAGCGTCTTCGCTAAAGTGCCAGAGACTTTCTCCAGAAATAGTTGGGTGGACTCAAAAGAAATCGCATCGTCGGTTGCAGCAGTCGCTAGCCATATCCTAACAATGATTGCTTTTTCAAGCCAATCATTTCTCTCTGAATCATATAAGCGAACTTCAAGAAACTCTTCAAGTACCCTGCATGCGATAAGAGCATTTCCGTCTTTGAGTTTGTGAATGTGATGAAGGAGGGTCTTGAAACTGGAATCTGTCAAGACGGCAGTCCGTATTATTGTCTCCAAGACTTGGCCGTATGCCTCGGCATTCAGTTCTGCTTCCGTGGAGAGAAGCTCTAGTTTCAGCAATGAGACCACCATTTTGTCACCGAAATCGTTTTCCATAATTCTTACAACATCCCACGCTTTTGCCCTAGTATCTACCGTGCGTAAGGCAATAAATGAACGCACTAGATTGTGCATGATACTGAGGCGCAATTCTCCCGCATCGTTGCTGAGCCTCTCCAGATCTTGCTCAGCAAGGGTATCGTATGCACGCTCGAGCCATCGCACGGCCATCTCATTTTGCTTCTTTTCCAGTAAATCTTTGCCCATCTCATACAGAACATCGGCGAGTCGTTCTGCCGTTGCTGGGTCCGCATGCCGCTGTACGCGCGCCGTCTTTTCGAACATGTGCTCCGCAAGATCAAGTCGCGATTGTTTCCAAGCCTAGTACATGGTCAGTACAAAAGTTCAGTGGCTAATGTTGCAGTGAATACCGACTAGAGCTGTCCTCATTACGAAATACTCGCCGCTAAGCCGTTTATATGTGAGATCGTCTTCCGAGGTTGATCGGTTCTCTGGCTTGCTCATTTCGGATTCGTAATTGGCAGCCTTCCCAAGCATTTTGAGGCAGATATCGGCATTTCCAGAATCCAAACATGCTTTGGCAGCTTTCAACGAGACTTGAAACAGTCTTGTGGAATTGTGTATCGCACTGTCACTGCCTTGCTGCGCAGCATCAAGCATGAGCATCGCAAAGACGCGAAGTAAGGATACCAATTTTTTGACCTCGCTTGATTCGTCGCCCCGACGTAACTTGGTCGACAGATTCCATATCTTTGTCCCGCGTGAGTCAAGCTCAGCCGATCGTGTGCCTCCAACCCCGGGTCCAATGGTCGAGAATGTATGGCGAACATGTTTGTCAAGCTCAGCCACGAGTACCGCATCTACTTGTGACGCCTCACAACGAGTAGCGATGCCATCAGCGAAGGCTAGCAGTTGAGTAACGATTAGAGAGTCTTATGTTCGCACAACTCGAATTTGTACATACTCAGCAGGCTCTTTATTTTCGCTTCTTTCTCTTTTCTGGCGATTACAGATGGTGCCATATCTACTGAAGTCAGTGTCCGGGTGATTTAAGAGGCATGCGATGAATCGAAGTCGCTCCTGCCACGCCTCGCGAGAGCCATAGATCCTCAGATGGGCAACGACGCGTCGCATTCACGGGTGCACGTGACGCTGTAACCTCGATGTCAAGCCCTAAATTCTGCTATCGTAACCCAAGTAATCTTCATTTCGGTGTAGGTGTTCGAGGCAAGTTGACCTGTGGAAAGGTCAAATGTACTTGGTACACAGAGGGTCCCTTTTCGTGACAGAAAATCCAATAGCAACTTATGCGTTAAAATTCAATCATGTCCTATCAGACAAACATGCTGTGGCGGCCAAGAAGGGTGACGCCAGATCAAAGCAATAATTTGTACATGAGCGGTTGTTGACTGAGAAAAGCGTATAAGTGTATCCACTGAAGTCGAATGCAGGCATGAAAATTTACATGAATGTACATAATCAAAAGCGAATTTGAAGATTCAATCCGCAGACCGAATTGGTAGAAAATTGCCAACAATGATTGCAGGGCTGAAGTCAGGATTAGCCATTGGTCTATCAGGGGAAAATCTTAGCTCACATGTTATGGGTATCACGACGAATAGTAAACGAGAAACAGCAAGGGATCTCAGGATCCTTCGACGACCCGCCCGGGTTTTTCAAAGAACATCGCGTCAGTATGGCCTTCTGGGAACTGTCGAATGCTATGGCCCCGAATTTGTCCCAATAATTCACCAGGGAATCTTCCGCAATAATATCGTGGATGGCTACTTTGCCCTAGAAATGGGATGAGCAGTGCTCGATTATGAAAGGCCGTATAATGATGCTTACATCTCTAAGCTTAAGCATTGGTACGTGAATCAGCTCTGCCATCTCCTTGTTGCCTCGAAAGATTTCGCCTGTTCTCCTCCAACAGCAAGCCGGGATGGCCATGCTTGCAAAGACTCGGTCGTATTCCATCAAGCTCCGTTCAAACCACATTTCCACATAGACAAGCTCTATATCCGTAAGGGCTTGCATGCGCTCACGGAAGTTCGGTCGAAACTTATCCAGCTGGCGCAAGATCTTTTGCCGAGAAGCTGGTTGGAGGTTTCGCTCCATGTATTGATTGAGTCGGGCGTAGCCTTTGACGTAATTGAATGGCTTCAGCATCCCAGCATCATATTTCGCCTTCAAAAGCTTGTTCATCCGCTCCTCTGGTGCGTCAGTCCCGCTGGGGTCGGCGGCTGTCATGTAATACGTTTCTCGTGCTTTATCGGTGGGAAAGCTGTTTTGAGGTCGCGAAGTTGCATTGCCTGCTGGTATCGGCGGTGGAAGGAGTGTAGGTATCTGTGTGTTGCCCGAAGACATGGCGATGCTAGCCGGCAGAGATCCAGCTGGTGCTGCCGCCGAGGTGAGAGCAGGATCTACAAGGAGACCTTGCGCTTCCTCGCCGGAGAGGAACGGGGCGCCCTCTTCCAACAGGCTTGCGCTAAGGAAATTGTTCAACAGATTGTACTCATCCGTGGTCTCGGACGTGTTGAACATGTAGGATGGATTAAGGGAGTGAATGTCTTGGAATTGATTTTGTGTACCGAGACCCCAAGTGTTGTATCCAGGATCTGTTCCATTTTCAGCACCCTCTCAGAGTCACTGAAGCATCGTTACACGTACATTTGCCATTGCTGGTGGTTATTGGCCGTGCCTGGCCAGCAGGAACAGGCGTAGACTGAAGAATAGGGCTTGCATTAGGACCATTACCTTGGGCGACAGAGCCAGGTCCCAGGTTCAGCGCGCCTTCTGGTTGTGCTGGCGCCGCTTCAAATGCAGCGTTCGTCCCATTTCTGGGCGATACATCGGTATTTGGGGAGGTCGCCTCTACGACAGACACATGCTCTCCCTCGGACCTATGCTTCTTCACCTGTTCTCGTGGCTCATCATGGCAGAGATGTCCAATATCTCGCTTGATACAACGAGCACACGGTCTCTCCTGTCATTTCAGACACCATTATGTAAGTGCGGTGCAGTACGCTTCAAATCATCGGAAAAACATACGAGGTCACAGGTCATATGCTGTTCCCATAGGCCAATGGTGCCAAAAAGTCAGTCAAATTCCATATTCGCGGGCCTGCAGTGAAACAAGGCCGCAGTGCAACAAGCAATGGGTGTTGGGGGGGGGGGGGAAAGTCCGTAAAGGCTCACCGAGCGTCGGCAATAGATGCAAGCTGAATACAAGATCCATATATTAGTGACCTAGGGTTAGGACGGTCGTGTACGACAAAGTGAATTCCTACCATGATTGACTTTGCGCCTCTTTCTGGGGCTCTTGGCCTTGCCGTCGTCTACGGGCGTATGCGACCTGGCTTTTTTCTGGTCCTCCGCCGCCGCTCCATTCTGACCTGCCTGGGCTTCGGGAGCTCCATGGACTGCGGCTTCTGGTGGATCTTGTGTAGCTTGAGTCATCCACTGCCCGCGACTGCAGCAAGGGTTTAGCCGGAAAGGTGCAGATCGGTATGCGCACGCTCGATCCGTCTAGGCCTCGAGAATCCTCGGGATGTCTGCCCTGGGAGGTGAGATAAGATGACGCGGTCGCCGGTCAAGGGATTTCGAGACAGTCGTACACGGAGTTGGAGTTGGCCGGGCATTGGAGGCACGCAACAAATGTTAGGCCTTCTTCTGGGGGGCGGGTGGGAGGACTTTGGCCGCCGCGGGGAAGCAGCACGGCTCGGCCGACACGGGCAACGGGGAACGTGTCTCGACCAGCGAGCAAGCCAAACGTTCCGCTTGCGGCGCCTCTCGTATTTGGTGTACGGTCACATGCTGCAAATGGTCGCAATGCACCCTATTCGAATGCAATAATTCTGAAACAATATATCTACATTGCGAGCGCGCCACAGCTGGAAGTAGACTAGCTTTCCATCCTTGATCGCCGCCGACAGAATCGCTACTGCAGCTTCAAATAGCCACATCTCGAGGTCGACCTCGTAATCCAGAGATAACCCTAAGTTAACCAGAACCAGGCTGCTTCCCAAGCTTGCGTTCTAGGCTCCCAGGTGCCGACCCAAGCAACATACCAGTTGACTTTCCCTGCAGAACAGTTGATTGGTACTGGCCGTTCTGGCATCATTTCGCAAAAGCTCGTGTCGATTCCCATTCTTGTTGTATAGACTGATCCAAAGCCCATGTCTGCTTGATTCGGTCCTGGCACATCATCTTTCATGCCTCATTAGGAGCATCCTTTCAGCTCGAGTCTTTGACGTCTGGCTTTCTAGGGAGAACACGATCCAACTCGATTTGGGCCTCCGTGATGGCATCTCGCAATCCATGAACCTGCTCGTGGTTCTCGCTCATCCTATGAAGATGGCTGCTAAATTGCTGAAAAAGATTCGCAATGTCCGGAGCGGCAATTTCGAGATCATCTTCTGCGTGTGCCCGTGGTTTCCTAAGGCGGATTTCTTCTGCAGTATCATCGCTCGGGCCCGAATCTGCAACTTGCAACAAAGGATGGGTCTAGTTCTTTAATTAGCAGTAGAACGTGAGACGCGAAACCATAATACAAACTTTGGAAGCTTGCTTGGTGCATTCCTTGTACTCTGCCTTTGCATTTGTCTGCAGCTTTGCAAGTTGATCACGATCCACGTCCAGAGCTGCCTCCTCCTTCTTGATCTCTACCTTCAGCAGCTCCACTGCATGGATCGCAGACGTGAGCTGACTCTCCAGTAGTCTCTGTAGTCCCAGATTAGAAGAGGTCTCGAACCGACTTCCACGCGTCCAACAACTTACCGTATTCTCAGTCAGCTTGTCCAAGTCAAAATGGATGTCCTTCGTCTTTGGAGGAAAGCGCATGCGCGGCATGCGCTTTGCTACTTTTTTGATAGCGGCATTAATCGCGAGATCGGCTTCCGCCCTGCGACGCTCATCCCAATGGCTCACGACTGTGGTCCGCTTGGCCGCTTTCAGGGTATCCTGGGCGTGCTGTTGTGCAGTCGGTGACAAGGCAGACCATTTTGATGTGATAGTAGCTTGCGAGATTTGGCGCACGCGAGGTTCTAGTATTGCAGGCTCGTGTCGGAGCTCTTTGCGGCGGTCTCTTTGCTTTGAAGCTTGGGAAATTCCGCCGTGAGAACCGGTACTGGCGGATCTATTGCGGCTGGCCGTTTGAGATCTTTGCCTTGCCATTGTGGGGACCGCGAAATCTTAGCCCAGATTTATGGCGCCTTTTTAATGCCAACCTCCTCGGGTACTGTAGGTTCGAGAAGATGCTGTTCGGGCAGTTGGTAGATAGGGCTGCAAGCGCGTTATTTACCTTTGCGCGTCGCTAGCCAATCAGATGTCAAATTTGCTGCACTACGTGGGAGCACACCGGAGAACACAAGACGTGCAGGCCTCACAATCATGCATATGAAAACTGCAAGGGGATAATAAGGGTGAATCGCTTGATACTGAGAAACTAACTATTGGTCTGTATACCTCGGCTCTCTTCATATCAGAAAAATCATCATGTTCCCAACAGGGATGTCTGCCTTGTCCAAACGCTCAGACCCGACCCATCGGACTTCCACCAAACCCGCTCCTCCCACTAAACGCCAAGGTCACCGCCTTTCTCCTCGGCGTACCCGGGGTGCTGTCACCCAGTAAGTCAGGTGTGTCGGTTCCGCCAGCGTCCTTCTTCGCGTCGTCTTTTGGAATGGCACCCGGAGCTTTGAAGCCTACTTCTCTCCCTCTTCTATACACCTCTTCGAGCATCTGCTCCAGGACACCCGCATCTTCAAACTCCTGATACTTCTTCCACAATCGTAGCGCTGTACGCGCATCTTCCACAGAATCGTGCATGCCGGTCTGAATGTCCTCCTTGAGCAGGTACCAGGCCAAGAAACGAAGATTCAGCTTGCGCTGACGTGATTGGATGAAAAACAGATTCACCGTATCCACGACTTGAGCGCGCGGAACGTGGATGTTGATGATGCGGAAATCTTTGAGAAGACCGTGACCGACGAACACACAGCCGAGGTTGAGGAGAAGCCAAAGTTTCTTGTACGCCACTTTGAGACTGACAAGCGATTGCTTTGACGTCGTCCGATCCAGATCACCAGGCTGGATACCCGAGTATTCGGTCAAATGATCTACAATAGGTTCAGATATGGCGATGTAGTCATCAATAAAGGAAGTACCCTGGTCAGGGCCAGCACCGCGCAAGACCGAGACACGAGCCAGCGCCAAACGTGATGGAAGAATAGTTTCACGCGAACCGTCGGCTTTGACCTCGATCTCCTCGCTCTGAAGTTTCACAAATTCGGCATCAATAGCCACGGGCATACCGGGTCGAGGAACTTCGGTTGCGTGAGAAAGAAGCCGAAAATCACTGGGGTGGACGTCGGCACGGTTGGGCCAGCGGCGATAGAGCAATGAGGGATCAAGATTTTCTTTCCAAGAGTCATCAATAACGTGACTCGCGGATTTTACTTGGTATGCCAACACTGAAGGGAGCTTCCACTTTGGGTCAAAACGGAGAGCTTCATCCATGGAGACTTGTTGAACAAGAAAGTCGTTAAACATAAACCATTGATTGTCCCGAGAAGGATCGCGAGAGGAAGGCCCAACGTTGATCATCGATACTAGATGACTCTTGTTGTTTTCGCCAACGTTGATGTCGGCAACGACGCCGACTAATTCATACACCACAATAGTGTACACGCCTCTTTGGAGATGGAGCTTCAGGTCCTGGCCTTCGAAACAGAAAAACTGACCTTGATCCACAATGATACCGATTTCGTGCGGCAACCACTTGGGAAGAGACCACAGCTCTTTTGCGTGAGAGCTGTGTACCGCCGTATCGATCGCTGTGTTAATCATCAGCACGGTAGGTACGCCCTGAATACTTTTCCGAGTCGTCAGTTGCTGGTAACGTTTACATCGATCACACCACCCTCGGGTTTGGTCCTGCCTTTCAACACTGGCCTTCAAGATTTGAGAAAACCTTGGCGGAGGTATGCGCATGTGATTATTTTGAGTCTTATGTGGGTAAATCAGCTCGTGGACGCGTGAGTTGCCAGAACGCCTGATTTCATTGGTGCAGTGGGCGCAACGAATCGAACTCAATGCCGCCGTATTCAATGTTTGATCCATTTGACCAACATGTGGCGAAGTTTGCCGGAAATCTGCCGTGATTCTATCAAGCAAGAATCGATTAGTAGATTGTATCATTTCAGTCAAGGGACGGCCGGGCGAGTGCTCTTCGTGCAGGCCCAAGGAAGACGTGTGCCCAAGGCTCGAAAAAGTCCTCAGAAAATTGGTTGCTTGACAGTTCTGTCCTGCAGCCTTTTCCATCATATCAAAAAGGAAGCCCATCTCACAGAGTAAGCAGCCTTCGTACAGACAAGCGGTTGCAGTGTGGCGGAGTGCAATATTACGAAGTACCGGAATGAACCGAAACAGCTGTAGTAAAGGGTTCGTGTATGAGTTGGCGATGTGTGTCTCCAACCCCGAAAACTTGGTTTTATTGAAATACCTATACCGCTAGTAAGCTCGATGAACCATCAACATCCGGAATTTGACGAACTCAAAATCAAAATCATCGACGCCAAATTTGCTATACTTGATTTCTACCTTCCTGTACATTTCGAGTTCATCGGATTTACTGCCACCGTTAGTCGAAAGGCGATACAAATCCATGTACAAGTCATTCATTTGAAGTCGAGCCTCGTCTTCAGACGTGTGTCGTGCCTTTTCGCTCAGGAATCTGGGTGCGGACAAAGAATTTTGCATATTCTGGGTAGTGCGCGTATTCTCAACTTGATAACGGCGAGTCTTCCGAGGATTAGGAGCGTAACCGCCAATATCTGCGGGCTGAAGTGATTTTATTACATCGGGATCTATTTTGGTAGGCGGTGCTCCAGTGTCAAAAACCGGGTGGGTCGGCCAAATCGAAAGCAGAGCTTCTCGATAATACGGCATTCCCACAATGCTCAAGGGCCTAAGGAACTTAGGCCAAGTCTCGATACGGAGGGGAGATCACTTACGTATCGGGCGACCAGTCCATGTCTGGCAGTTGGGGTGATGAATCGGGAAATTCTGTGGGACTGCTGTACTTGGTAAAGTGCGCTTTCGTCACTGAACCCCAAAGATGGATCGAGCTAGAGGACTCAGCCAGTGCAAGAGCTTCGCCAGAGGGTGCCAGTTCAAGCGAGAGCAGATAGGTGTCGAAGATGTTAGCCTGCCGGACATTGACAGTATTTGGGTTCATAATGTCCACCACCTGTATCTGACCATTTTGTGATGCCACAACGCAGGTAGTCGACATCCTCGGGTGCATGCGTACAAATGCTGCTCCGGGTTGAAACGGGATAGGCGGCAGAGGCATAAGCGTTTTGAGATCAAAGACGTTGGCTAGCGGATCGAGCATGTACCCTAGCTGTTGTCTTGGAGAGTAGCCACAAGAGACTAGAAAGTCAGCGGTGGCGTCCATATCGTTAACCCAGCCAATGTTTGATCTCCAGTCTTTAATTACCGTCAAAGTATTCGGATCTAGGAGGTGGACGGAGCCGGTACTAGTAGCAGCGCAGATATAGTGGCCAGCACGCTTCATGATGGTGTACTTTTCCGGCGCATGTACCTAAAATAATGCTTAGCATTGCGCAAGTAGCAATAATTACCTAACTCACGGTCTCAAGAATAGCTCCCTTCTCCACATCAACTTTGAACATGGTATCTTGACAGCCTGCCACAAGCAACTCATTTGTCCCCGGGAACATAAAATGCATACAACGAAGATCTTTGAACTCGGCAGACCTTGACCATCATCAAGTCAGCCCAGTGCCTATGCACGACGTCATGCGCTCGATCCTTACGAGAGGTGCCATATTGGAAGGCCACGTCGATTGGACAAGTGCAAGCTTCTCGGAGCGACAGATAAAACGCCCTTGTCACAGAACAACAGCTGTTTGACCGGCCCGTCGAGAGAGGAGTGTCCCTTGTACGACGTGTATTTTTGTAGTTCTAGTCCGTAGAACGAAGTAATCCGACCCTTCACAGACACGCATGCGTGAGACTACATCCCCCGGTATGGGTTCTTGGGACTCTTACAAATTCATTCGCAGCCCATAAGAGCTCCTGCGCGGTATCGAAAGCGAAAGTGGTGATTGGTGTCGCGGATGTGTATAAGCCTGGCGGCGGGAAAGGAACGCGCGCAATCTGGAGGCAGCAGTTAGAATCTATATCTGAAGATAGCACAATGCAGGCCAATTGAGTGTCTCTTGTCAACTGATGTAGGAATGGCTGACCGTACCTCATCCCAGTCTGCTTCCATTTCGTCGGTACATTCAAGGGTTTGGCCTCTTAATCCGCAGTGCTGAGTGAAGCAACATGTTGGAAGCCGAAGCCATGTACAACATGGACAAGGCAGCAGGCAGCGCTAAGCGTGTGGAGATAAAGCAAACAAAAATGCGAAATGAAGATAGCTACTAATACAAGAAAGTTGGTTGAGGTGTTGGTGGGATGTTCTTGTCAGGTTCCTCCGCAGCCTACCCAACGTCACTTTCACGCTAGCACTTTGAGCCACTTATCAACACCAGAGGTTGCGCACGAGCAAGATAATTTTCTCAGTGTAGCATTGTAACTATCTAAACGATTCAAATGTCCTTTTACGCCGCATAAGTATCACATACTACTACATGGTTTTCATAGGAACGCTCATCAATTGAATACATTTAGGAAATCTCTTCCGCACTGTATTTACACCTCTGGCCCGGCCTTGATGACTTCCTAGATTCTGAATTAGTATTTGCATGCAAATTGTTATGTCTTCTAACTTACCGGCGTAGCCTCATCCTCGTATTTCTTGAAGTTGTCCTTGAACAGTGTAGCGAGTTTGGTGACCTCGCTCTTGAAATCTGTAGTGCCCGTCCACGATTTTGCCGGGTTAAGTAGCTCATCGGGAACGTTGGTGCAGTTCTTGGGTACCGACAGATTGAAAGTTTCGTACGTCTCGTACTTAACCTTAGCAAGCTCACCAGAATGGATAGCATCCAAGATGGCACGTGTGTATTTAAGGGGGCAGCGCTTGCCGCCAGTAGTGGCACCAGCACCAACCCAGCCGGTGTTAAGAAGCCATGCGTTGGCGTTATGTTGGGTGATCTTGTCTGCAAGCATTTTGGCGTAGCGCATCGGGTGAAGGGCGAGGAAAGGTTGAGCAAAGCAAGAAGAGAACGTTGCTTGCGGTTCAGTAACACCATCCTCTGTACCAGCCATCTTAGAGGTATAGCCGGAAATGAAATGGAACATAGTCTGCTCGGCACTGAGTTTCGCAATGGGTGGAAGGACGCCACGCGCATCACAAGTCAGGAGAATGATGTTGCTGGGATGATTGTCGGTAATGCAGGGGAGCAGGGTGTTCTCGATGTACTCAATAGGGTAGGCACACCGAGTGTTTTCTGTCAGCGTAGCATCATCATAGTCGACAACTCTAGTTGTTGGATCAAAGACCACGTTTTCCAGGATTGAACCAAATCTGATGGCACCGAAGATATCTGGTTCCTTTTCGGCAGAGAGCCCGATGGTTTTAGCGTAGCATCCTCCTTCAATGTTGAAGACGCCTGTATCACTCCAGCAGTGCTCGTCATCTCCAATGAGTGCACGCTTGGGGTCTGCAGATAGGGTTGTCTTGCCGGTGCCCGATAGACCAAAGAAAACAGTCACGTCACCCTTTTCACCTTGGTTGGCGGAAGAGTGCAAAGTCAGAACGTTGTGCTTGACAGGCATCTCATAGAAAAGCACAGTGAAGATGCCCTTCTTCATCTCGCCAGCGTACTCGGTACCGAGGATGACCATTTCCTGCTCGCCGAAGTTGATGGCAACCGAAGTTGAAGATGTCATACCCGTCGTAAACCTGTTTGCGGGGAATGCGCCAGCGTTGTAAATGACATAGTCTGGGTGAAATCCTTCCAATTGCTCCCGAGTCGGTCGAATAAGCATGTTGCGCATGAATAGGGCATGGTAGGCTCTTGCGCAGACAACTCGCACGCGAATCCTGTACCGCTCATCCCAGCCAGCGAATCCATCGACAACATAGATTCGGTTGCGTGTATTCAGGTAATCGATTGCGCGCTCACGGTTGATACGCCAGACCTAACACATGTCTTTGTCAGCCACAGATCTTAGTGAATTGGATTAAGTAAGATGTCGCGTGAGCACGTGCAGATGCGGGCGTAAAGGACGGAAACGGCAGCTAGCCCGTTTGGCCTCGGCTTTTGTGGTTCATGCAGCCCAACCCCACAATATGACGCATGTAGCCAAGATCTTGTCACAACCTCCGAATAATCACCAGCAAGGCAATTGGAAGCAAGACGGATTGACAGGGAAAAAGAGAAATCCACAGATACGAGAACGCTTTGCATGCGGCACGATTGCAGATCTTACTTACATCAGGCGACATGGGCTTGTTGACTGGACCCCACCAAACATCACGATCTGACCCCTCCTCTTTCACGATGCGCTTGTCTGACGGCGAACGTCCAGTCTTGGCACCGGAATACGCGGATAAGGCGCCTGTGGAGGTGATGGCAGAGCCGGTTTCGTACACGAGTGCATCTTCGTATAGTGCAGCGACAGAGGGGTTGGCCACCTATTGGACATGAGCACCAGGATCGTCACGGGCATAGCTTCAGGATAAACCCACAATTGCAACGCGGTCATAGTCAATGTGTGCCCTCTCGTGGAGTTCCTCCTCAATTTCTGTGTGCTCGGTCTGTGGCCTGCCTCAATGTTTAGCACCGTTTCGTTATCCACAATGTGCAGTTGACTTACGCTACTCCTCCAGGATGCAGCGCCGTTTTGTTGACGGTAGCAGTAGAAACCATACTGAGTGGAGATTTGAGGCTGGTGGAATGGAAGTTACCTAAAGCAAGAGTCAATGTCAAGATTGTCTAGAAAAAAAAAAGGAGCAATCCATAGCATACTTCTTTGTTGCTTCGAGACTTGTTGTCTTGCAAAATCCTCGTTCAAAGGTCCTGGTGAATTTGGACGAAGTGCCAGGGAACCGTCGACTTTAGTATCTTTAGTACCCTGAGACATGCTGCGAATGTTAATCGAGAGATCTGGTAGCGATAGATAGCTGGGCTTGTTTCCGAGGTAAAGTGACCAACGGTTGCTTGCGGCGGCAAGCAGAGAATCGGAAAAGTTAGGAAAGAAATGAGACTTTAATGGTTGTGGACCCGGATTTCGCCGAAAAAGCACAACTTTGCTCGCACTCAAACATCGGCTGCTGGAGGACTGGAGCAGGCGATCCAGCTTCTTAAGAATAAGCTGGGTGTTCTGGGCTGTCTCTCTGATTGTGGCAACGAAGCAGCAAGAGTATGACGACTTGCATAGGTATGCATCGCCGTGTGACTTGCGCTGCAGAAGAGCAATGCGCAACCTCAACTCTACAGCCGACAAAACCCCGCATTTACTAGAATAGCAACCCCGGTGACAACCGGTACGTATCAGAAGCTACTTACTACCATTTACCTAATCATGCGCCAGCAGAGCGGAGCGGCACGACGATTCTATTCTAGCTAGAGTATTACCCCTCACAGATGCATTTCCAGGAAACGTCGAAATGTATGCTTCCTATCTGCCGTGCTCGAAGCCAACCGCCCTTGCAGACTTCGAACAAGCTGTGCAACACCCTGTCCGAGGAAGACCATCACCGCGGTACTTGGGTCGCTGAGGGTCTCGACTATCGACTGTGACGTAAACCACGAGTAATGTCCGAGGGCGCACGTCTGGCTGCAAGAGCATCATGGGATTTCCAAAGAAAACTTTAAAGCATTCATGCCCCCACCAGCGCATCTCGCACCGGGCACATGGGAAAACTTCGTGGATCCACGCAAAATGCTCTTGCTCTGGAGTTCTTGAATTCCAGGTGACGCTCAAATCTTAGTCTGCATTGATAAGATCTTGAGATCGCCAAAAGCTCAGGTGGCACAGTTTTCTTGCAAAAATCTTGAACAAAAAGCAAAATGCGTGGGGGCGCTGACAGTCCAGAAGCTGTAGAGCCTACGGTGAGAAGAAAGCCACGATTTCTCCTCGTTTGTCTGTTGCGTGCTGTGATAGGAGTGAAGATCGTTCGCTCGGCATAGCCCGGAAGAGAATGCGATGAAATTGATTGACAACAGATCCGCTGCCTCTCAATCGAGACTTCCTAGCTGACTCTTCAGACCTTCTTTCGACACTTTCATCGCCTTTTGCAGTTCCTCCTGTTCTTCTTGGAGCCTTCCTTTTCCTAAACGTAATTCTTTTTCTTCCCGCCGTTTCTCCTCTCTGACTTTTTCTTCGCGAATTCGCAAAGCTGCCTCTCTCTTTTCTCGTTCGTTTTGTTTCCTTGCCATTTCATCTTTATCCTCGGCACTGAGGTCCTTGGGATCTGGCGCTGGCGGTAATGTGGTGATGTATGCCTCAATCAAAGGATCTCTCACAGGCGGTGAGAGAGAGATGTAGCGAGCGTCGATCAGCATCTGTGCAGGCAGTGCCGCTAGGGATGATGAGCGGTTCAATACGCTTGTTGGCAATGATTTGAGTAAAGCCGTAAGATCCGACTTCAGTGTGGACTGCGGCATCTTCAAGCGGTTTATGTGTTCGCGATACCACTTTTCCCTGTCTCTGTCAGAAATCTTCGAATTCTTCATCTCTGGCTCCTTTTTGTATTTTCGCTTGAACTCCGGCCAATATAACTTTGGAGTTGCGAATTTTTGCAACAAAACCATGTACGGTATACGCGGATCTTTTTTCTCCTCTTTCTCCCGTTGTTCCCTTAGACTTTGTATCCCTTCTCGGCTCCAATCGCTATATACTTCCTTTCGAGCCTTCATGCTAGTAAGGGCGGTGTAGCGATCGTCTTCGATGATACGGCCCTCCTCGATAATACGCTCCCATGTAGTGTATGGATTGATGTGGTGATCATCGAGCATATCTTTGAATAGGCCAGTCGAATCTTCTTCGGTTAATGGGAGACCCTCTGCACCTTCTTCCCAATCTTGACCTTCTCCGTCTCCGTACTCACCCGGGTCGAGTCCGTAGTCCTGTCCCATAGTCTGCAATTGATATGCGATGTCGTCCTCGTTGAATTCAATTGGTTGATCCTCATCAGCAACGTCTTCTGTCTTCTGCCTCTTTGACGATCCATCGCCATCGCCATCCTCTTCTGCCTCGTCATCCGTGACTTCAATCTCCTCGTATTCTTCGCTGTCCTCAGCATCATCGCCTGGACTCTGGCCACGTCCCGTTCCTCCGTCTGCTCGAGATTCGGCCGCAGTTTTTTCTGACTCTGCATTCCTTATTTCTTCGTCTTCACTCGCTTCCCCTCTTTCTCGCCGCTCGCGCTTTTCCCTCTCCTTCCGATCCATTTCAATCACATGCTTCATGACCTCGGCCGGAAACTTCCAAAAACTGTCGCCTGTCTCTGCATTGTGTACAAAGCGCCGCCCAAGTCTGGTCTTCACCAAAAGCCATGGAGCACACCCTGGAATATCTTGCTTCGACTTGGGCCTATCTTGAGGCATGCGACGATCGTGCTGGGATCGCTGGCCAAAATTGGGCCTATGGAAAGTGTACGCAGACTGCCCATTGGGTAAAGTAGATCCAGGCGTCACGTTAGGGAAAGGATTGAACTGCGGAGCCGCTGCAAAAGCCTGACCAAAGTTGGGAGGCACTGATTCAGGTAGGAAGGCTGCAACGGATTCTGCGACAGGGCGAACGTAGGTAGATTTTTTAGTTTCCTCATTATAATAGTATGAATGACCCGTCGGAGCTTTGTGTTCAGTCCATCCCGGCAGTAATGGGGTTCGATCGGGGCCAACAGCTGGCTGTGGTTTATGCGTAGACTTCAACATGCCGAAGGGACTAGTAAGGCGCCGCAGCCAACTGGGTGTTGTATGGCAGATGTGCCGCGGAGTTGAGAAGAAAAAAGGCGTCCGGCGGACGTACGACCACCACCGGAGCGCGTGGCCGCGTCTGAAGCTTGTGCCTAGAGCTTGCACACCTCTAAATAACGTTGATCATCCCAGCCCCCTTGTCCTAACCATCTCGCACCTTCGAACGCTCCTGATCAAGCCTGTCTTTCATCGCGAATCGGTACAAAAGAGTAAAATGTCGAGAAGATACGATTCTCGGGTACGCGTCGAATCTCAGGCTGTGCAACACCTTAGAGCTGATCATAATACATTCAGACAACTATTTTCTCTCCGGAAGGACGACTATACCAAGTCGAATATGCGCTTGAAGCCATATCACATGCCGGTACAGCTCTTGGCATTCTTGCACAAGATGGGATTGTCCTTGCCGCAGAACGAAAGGTGACGAGCAAGCTCTTGGAACAAGATACTTCAGCCGAGAAGCTCTACATACTCAATGAGTACGGTCTCTTGCTAGAGGAAAGCAGAATCTTGCAAGCTCAAACCTTGAAATCTGACACTACTATCATTACAGCAACATGATCTGCGCCGTCGCCGGCATGACGGCCGACGCCAACATCCTCATCAACTACGCCCGTCAAGCCGCGCAACGTTACCTGCTCACCTACAACGAAGAGATCCCTTGCGAGCAGCTCGTGCGCCGCCTATGCGACCTCAAGCAGGGCTACACGCAGCACGGCGGGCTGCGCCCCTTCGGCGTCTCCTTCATCTACGCCGGCTACGACCATCAGCGCCAGTTCCAGCTGTACCAGAGCAACCCGAGCGGCAACTACGGCGGGTGGAAGGCGACGAGCGTTGGGGCGAACAACGCGAGCGCGCAGAGCCTGCTGAAGCAGGACTACAAGGAGGAGTGCGATCTGCGTGAGGCGTGCGGGCTGGCGGTCAAGGTGTTGAGCAAGACGATGGATTCGACGAAGCTGAGCAGCGAGAAGATTGAGTTTGCCACGGTGGGCAAGACGAAGACGGGGAAGGTCTATCATCATCTGTGGGGTGCGGAGGAGATTGAGGCCCTCCTGAAGGAGCATGATCTCGCTAAAGTGGAGGAGAGCGAAACGACAGAGGGTGCCGTGGGGACGGCTGGTTACGCCGAGAATAGGCCTGAAACATAATTTTACTGAAGAGCCAATCACTGTACTATAAAGTTAGAGAGTTGTCTAGATGGAGCGTCTTCAGCATTCCCAGTTCTCCCAATGCACCATTCGCACGGTAAGTCCAGAGAGAATATGCCATTCACAGGCAACACTTAGTTCCAGCAGTCAAATTTCTCCAGCTTCAGGCTTCGAACTTGTGAAGCTCAATTATAAGCCGTTGTGGATCTGAATAAAAACCCAAAATGTGCCAAGTGCTTGACTGGCATTCAATGGGCGGCTCTACGCAGCATTTAGCGGGTCGCTTCTTCTTTGACGCCTGCAGAAATCCGTCCTGGCTGTCTTGATGGCCATGTCCTATTGAAACGAGACTTGTGGACTTCGATTCCAAAAGATCTACCATCGAATATCTAACTCTAGTGAGGCAAGAGAGGATTAGCATATGCTACGAGATTAAGACTAAATTTTGGCGGTATCCCCGGGACTTCCTGTTTTCTTTTCTGCTCTACATAACCCCCCAACAATATTCACTACACTCCCCTAAAACAATGAAATTTTCAAACCAGTGAAGTATCCACTTACGTCTCTCATCTTTCAGATTATATCAAAGTGTTTCGTACTATCTAGAACACAACTTCACAACCATAAGAAACGATGACGTCTTTCATTCCCAGATTCTAACGTCCTCTCGCCTCTCAATCAACGTCTTCTCATCAATATAATCGAAAAGTCAAAATCATTCCACCCCTACATCTAGCACACATGCAACCCCGCCCCCTTGCCCCAACC
>JAGFVP010000401.1:0-21876 GCA_021031095.1 Bathelium albidoporum
GTATAAATTTAAACTGTATTAGATCACATTAAATATACTTCACACTATGATTATTTTATTTAACAGTGAATAAGGATAACAGCTAGATAATATTAATAATATTAGAAATTCAGTTTAAAAGACTAAAAATAAAAATAAGAATCCTAATATAACTTAAGACTTTAAAAATACTAATAAACCTGTTTAAATTACAGATATTTAACCCGTGGAAGTGAATCTTATTAAATTAAAAAATAACGTTATTTATATAGTTATAACTTATATAGTAAAAGTTATAAGTGATAAATAACAGAAGAGATATAACTTTAACATTACCCACATTAAAAAAATAGTGTTATTATAAGATAAACCAAAAAACACTCCCTTAATACCACACCATAGGCTGATTATCTCAGTTAATAAGTTTATTATATAATATAAAACAGAACACCTTAAGACAGTTGTTAAGACTGGTGATAAATTAGTTTTATTTTTAATTTTAACCTAAAATATCACTCCTGTCACTTTTAAAATTAGTAAGAAAACCCTAAAGAATAAGGCTAAAAAACTGACTACGGTTTTAATTAAGAAACTTATTACGGAACTCTTAACAGTTATATTAAACTACTTTTAGAAATTAACTCTGAAGTAAAAAGTTAAATAATATGAAGATTAAGACGCGGTACGTAAAAACTTTAATAACCTAAAGTAATAAGATATTAGACGTAAAAACCTTAATAAAAAAGAATAATAAGGGAAACGGATAGCTACTATATAAACTAAAAAAAGATATTAGATAAAATAATACGGGTATAAATAACAGAGAATTAAAGAAAATAAATTATAATAAAAATTTGTTTCTTAAGGTTATATTTATTTCACTAATAGTTTAACAAGTATTTTTTATGTATTATATAGTCTAAACTGTGGACAGCTTACTTTTTAAGGAGGGTAATTATTACGGTAAGAGCGCACGTGGGCCTTGTCTGGCACGTGACAGCCCACTATTTACGCCGCTCTTCCTCCACACCTTCACCTTCTCTTAGATAGTTCAGTTACAGATTCACTTTGCACTTCACCACTTGTGTCCTCAGTCCTCAGGCTTCCTAATAGTATGCATGAATTTTCAACCAACTGAAGGTCGTCTTTTGGCAACCCTGTGATTATAAAGCCAGTTCTCGGAAGAGTTCCTCCTCTGAGCTATCGTAGTCTACGCGCTTTTAGTCCCAGTCTTTTCGAGGTAGACGCCGGTGCATACTATGGAGCGGAATAGCACGTTCTAAATCCCCAAGATCGTGGTTCCTGTCCGCAATATGATCATGGCGTTGTACCGAGGATTTGACTGCCTTGAACACTTTCGACAGAGCTCTGTGGAGCAAATTCGGGTTTCCACCTCTTTCAGACATTGAGTGACGCTCGTATGGTAAGCTCAAAAGGCTCTGAAGAAAGGATTCGCGCTTTGTGTAACCTATCTAAGAAAGCTGTGACCCTCTTCTTGTTTGTACTACAAGATATCTGGAACTTGATCTTTTGTACGTATCTTGTCGAGCTGTTACAGATGGGCACTACTTCAACAAGTTTTGAGAGACTTCACAGTCTTATACTTCTTTTGAAGGAGAGTGGTGGATTAAGGTAATGGCCCTTGGGCCTAGCCATCACGAATGAGCACTGCCTCAGCCTGGGAATAGTCTCGCCGTATAGCCGCCAAGGCTTCCGTGCTCTTACTGCGTTCCCGGCGAACCATAGGTACAACCCAGTCCGGCCGGATTCCTAGCGATTGTAAGCGCTAGTCTCTGCAGATTTTGCAAGGTATTCAATATCCAACCATTGCACAGTTCGCTCCTGTAAGAGCGATTGTGTTGTGGACAAATATCGATGTTCAGTCCCTGTCATCCACTAGACTTTACTCGTTTAGAAGAATGTTGTGTAACAACCCGAATGGTTTTGAAGGACCCGAGAAAAATTCTTATACCGTGCCAATCCGAGAGAGTGGCGACGTCGCAGAAAGGTGCTGGATTCGTTGAGAATTATGCGTCTAAGAGTGACCACAGTATTTCTTACAAGGTTTGTCCAAACGCTTGATTTAAGATTTCGCCGAAGATATTTGCGTACATAGGTTCTTGCCCAAAAAGAAAAACAAGAAGGGAGAAAGAAGGAAAAAGGGAGAAGAAAAGAAGAAAAACATCCAAGTCATGGTGGAAGCGAAGGCGGATATTCTAGCAAATGTATCGGTTGATACCTTTTCTAAATCCACACAACGTATTCCGACACCTCTAGCAAAGAAGCCCGAAATGTTGCGTTGTCGACTTCGCCTTTCTGGGGCCTTTTGTTTGCAATGAACCGACATTTGGAAACCCACACAGTCCATGAGCTAGATTATCCACTCAAATTCAAGTCGCCAGTCTGACTGAGCTCGTTCGACATCCATCCTTTGACAGGAAAATACATGCACATCTCTTTTGTCACTGCCTAATGTTGGTCAACAGGTTCGGCAACTCATTACAATAAAATTATTTTTGGTCTATTCAAGTGATAGTAGAGCCGAGTTCCACATAAGTGATTAAGGAAGTAGCCACTTATTTTGCAATGATACAGTGGATGTACAAAGCTATCTCACCTACTACTCGCATGCAGACCAGGTTGATTGAGTATAGAGTTTTACCAGACTCTTAAACAACGCTTCCAAAGACTGAATGCAACCAGATTCTGTCTGCATATTTCAACATCTTCGTCGTCCTCACGATGTTCCTTTCCTGAACTCCGCTTCTGTCATTGTTTGCACTCTCACTCTTTGCATTATGCTCGACGTTGGGCGTAAACCCATCGCCTGCGTCCCTTGTGCGTTCCCCAACGCGCGCTGCACTACCCTTGGCACACACACCCGACTCCCTAACACCACTACCCCCGTCAGCAGCGCCAAGCTGCCCGCTTGATGCGCTGCTGCCAGAGGCGTGGGCACCAAGTACAGCAACGTACTGATCCCCAGTGTAACCTGTACCCACACGAGCGCCACGACGCCCTGCACACCCCGCCAAACTTCCGCTGGCAGCACACTGAGCGACTTTCCGGCCGCGTCGCTCGCTTGGGTCCCCCGCGCCCCACGGAACCGGCGGCCCCAGCGTGTCCACGCCGCGAGCGCCATCACGGCCGTGAAGGTCGTCGTGGCGAGAATGCGGTGGTCGAGCTGCGCAAGGCTTGGATTGGCGCCCGCATTGCGCCACGCTAGCTCCCAGCCTGAAGGGACCAGCTGCTGGTCCTCCTTGTCTTCCTCCTCCTTGCCGGAGGGTGTGCGGGCCCGGCTGCGCGTGACGTAGGCCGGGTCGAATAGCTCGGCGCGGGGCGGTGTGAGACCCAGGCCCATGTAGGGGAACTCGTTGTAGATGAGGCCGGCGTCGAGGCCGGCGACGATGGCGCCGGAAAGGGCGGTGGTGAAGACGAGGGCGCCGAGGGCGAAGATGGAGATGCGGAGCGGGCGGAGGGCGGGCGAGTGGAGGGTGGAGGCGAGGGTGCGGACGGATTCGGGGTCGGCGGACGCGTGGAGCTGGGCGCGCAGGCGGTGGGCGCGCAGGATGGAAAGCCCGTTCCAGAGCATGCCCACGTAGACGGCAAAGGCAGTGCCGAGGTGCGCCGCGAGTCGGTACTGCGACACGCGCGGCTGGTCTCCCCGCTCAAGCAGGTCGTCGTGCAAGCCCGATTTCACCATCCACCACCCGAGCGCGCCCTGGAAGCCAATGAGGGTTGCAATGACGCCCAGGCGGGTGGCCATGCGGGTGGAAACGTGGCGGCGGGCAATGAAGTAGGCGCTTGGGAGGAGGAAGGTGAGGCCGACGACGCGACCCCACAGGCGATGCGTCCACTCCATCCAGTAGATCTGCTTGAACTCCGCGAGGTCCATGTTCGGGTTGAGCATCTTGAACTCGGGCGAGGCGCGATACTTGTCGAATTCGGACTGCCAGGCAGAGGCATCAAGGGGCGGGAGCGAGCCGGTGACGGGGCGCCATTCGGTGATACTCAGCCCGGATTCCGTCAATCGTGTCAGCCCGCCGAAGACGACGATGCCGAAGACGCTGGCGGCGCTGCCCAGAAGCCAGTATGCGACGAACTTATCGCTGACCTCAGGGAAGTCTTTCTTTGATTTCGTGCCATCGCTCCGCTGGCGGCTGATTGTCCGGCTGAGGGAGCCGAGGGGCGATACCGCGGGTGTTTGCAATGTGGACTTGGCCGAGCCAAAGAGAGTTCGGTGCGATTGATTGCGGAATGCTCCTGCCGAAATCTTCTGTCTCAAGGTCTGACGAGCATTTGGATGGAGGCAGCTTCGACAGCTGGGCAATCGGGACGAGAGTCGCAGAGCTGCCCCTCGAAGGGTAGGAAGGAGGAACATATGGGTGGACATGAATGGTGGAAGGTCACGATGGACGGCGTGACAGGGCAGGATAGGTTGAGATGATTGTGTAGTGGTTGTACCCGACTCTGTGATCTCGGAAGAACATCATCCCCCCACATCACGATGCGAGACCCTGGATGATGACCAGGGCCATAAGAGCTCCCCACTGCGCCTCCTCTTCTGCCTATAGCAACACCTGATAACGCACACCCTCATGAAAGCCTAATTTGACCTCTTCTTTTGCTGCAGCAAGTTCTTGGCAGGCTTTCTTGTGAATCCGCGCCGAGCAACGTTACGTCATCTAGCAAAGCAAAATGCCTTCCTGACCCTGTACACGTCTCCAGAAAATTTCCGATATCCCAGCTGATATGCACCAAAACTATCAGTGAATTAGCCGCTGCGAGGCTAGAAAATCCCATCCTCTGGGTAACATGGCACAAGACGCAGATGCTGCAGAGCCTCGCTCATCATCCACACCCCTCCATTCCTCGCATAATTCTCCTCAGCCTCTCCATACCTCCATGTTCAGCAGCACAGGGTCTTCAGTCTTTCCCACCCCACCCTCACAAGACTATGAACGGCCTCTCTACGATCATCAGCCTCTGTCCGCGCCCATCGAAATAGCCTCGTCTTCTACCCACCCTCTGTTATCGTTGCATCGCCCTGCGTCGGGCCCGCCCACGCGAGCGGGCCGTTTCGAAGATGCCGTCTCACCTGCGAGCCAGCGAAGCACTCAGATGGCACCAGCTGAAAAAGATGTCGATGACCCAACAATCACGGTCGAGCAGCGTGGAAACTCCGTACAGAGAAGCAACTCGACTACCTTGGTTACTCTGAGCCGACTGTTTGCTGCTCAAGCCGTCAGTACGCCAGGTGCTTCTCGACAACCATCCTACAATGATGCTGCTGCCGAAATGTTCTCCAAATCTGCCGCACTAGAACCTGGCACCCTTCAGGCTCATTTATATACGAGGGGCCTGCTCAGTGGCCGGTATTCGGATATTGTTGTACATGCATTTGGGACCAGATACCCCCTTCATCGCCTCGTCTTGGACCAAGCACCGTTTTTTGCGACTATGTTCTCCGGGCCCTGGACAGAAAGCACGAATAAGGAAGTCACCCTGCTTCCAGAAGATATCGATTGTCACATCACCCAATCTGCATTTGAGCTCGCACTCAGACGTCTTTACGGTTGTTGTAGCCCAGTCGAAGAGGAAGTTGAAGCTATTGGTCTCTTTGCCACATCCTGCTGGCTGGAAATGCAGGAGCTGGTGGAGGCCAGCACGGAGGCTATGCTCCGTCAGATGAGCCCTCCAATGCTAGCATCACTAATCCGGCTCGTGACTAGCAGCTACTATGGCAGAGCTGGTGACAAAGTGCTTGAATCAGCGAAAGCCATGCTCTGCAGAGATGGCTGGAGAATGCCCTTAAAATACTGGGACGGCATCCCTGGAGATATCGTGCGCGAGATTGTTGGGGGCGATGGCTTCTTTGTTGCCGGAGAATGGGATAGATGGGTTCTTAGTAAAAGACTTTTGGATCGCAGGCTCAAAACCAAAGCCCTCGAGGCTGGTCTTACGGATGCGTCTGGGAAGGTGGCCAAGGCTCCCGAGTCTTTGGGCCTCATGGCTCTGCGCTTCGATGCAGTTTATCGAAAGAGCTCGTTCACAGCAGGGCCCCAGACATCCGAGACTCACAGTCGATGGCTCGCTCTGTATACGGCACCCGAAGTCGAGCCGCTCCTGGTCCTCTTAGATGAGGGCATTCATTACATTCATCTCGATTTTGAGAAGTTGCAATACATCCGCACGGCCCGTGACATACTGGGATTACCTGTAATGCCTGAAAAGGTGATTACCAATGCCCTTTGGATGAGCATGGAGCTCAGGCAGAGAGTCCTCAATGCGCATCGAGAAGACCATGAACTCAATCTCTCGAAGCCAGCAGAAGACACGAGCGAGAGGTCCCCTCACAGTCGGATCTTGTCCAAGCCATCGCCATCCTATAAGGGTAAAGCAAAGAAGACTGACGACGGCGCGGACGAGGAAGACGGAATCGAATCCGGAAGCTGGGATGCCAATGCAAAGCCGAGGAAATTTTGGATCCCCAGTACGGACTGCAACATTGTCATGGGTGGCAACGCGGAACCAGTGGTGACGACGACACAAGCCTTCCAGAGGCATGCCTCGCGGTTATCCGCGACACTCCAGCCACAAGACCTGCAGTGGGCGACTGACTTTGCCGCCTCTGCTAATGAACAACGCCCGATGACGCCGACCAAAGCAGCTATACCCGATACCAATCCTGTCGCATACAGTCATTTCCCACCATTCCGTTTCGCCGCCGAATTCCCTAACCCTCGCCTTCTCAAGGACAAAAAGCGCGTCTACTCACGTACCGTTTTCTACGCCGGCTCCATGTGGAATCTGTACATCCAAAAAGTTCGCTCCAGCAAGAATCCACAACTCGGCGTCTACCTTCATCGCTCCAAGGAGCGCGAAACGGAGGAATCCATCGCGGGCGGCGGCATCAATCCCCGCACGGTGGATGAGCGCATTGGCGAGCTCGAGCGCTCCATGCTCCTTCGCGGTGAACGCAGCGCGCACCGGGAGGCCCGTCGTGAGGCCCGGCGCCAGCAGCACGTCATCGACAACGGCGATACATCTGGCTCTGGCGGCGAAGCGGACACGACTCTGGTGTCTACCAATGCATCTGCCACCCGACCTCATGCTGGCATCCGTAGCCTCTTCGGCACCTCTTCCTCACGACACCCGAAATCCTCCCAGTCTGCCAATTCCTCCTCCACCCACGCTCGCGCGACCGGCGCGGGCGCCGAAACCTCCACTGCTGCCGCGCTCCACGATCTCACCACCTCTCACCCGGGCGACGATCTTAGCAGCGAGTCCGATACTCCCACCTCTCCTTCCACTCCCTCGCCCAGCCAGCAGCCCGATGGCACCGGCGCTGATGACGGCCCTCTTGCATCCGCCGCAGCCGCCCCCGCTTCTGTACCGCGCCGCTTCCCGCCCGTCTCCGCGCTGCCACCCTATATCGACGCCCGCCCGCAGATCAAGACGTATTTCAAGATTTACTCGCCCAGTCGCGGCGGACGCATGCTGGCCGTGTACGAGAGCGCGCCGGATAAGTTCAATTTTAGCCAGAGCTGGGGCTGGAAGAGCAGCACGCTGATGCTGGATGAGGGCATTCTGGGAGCTGGTGAAGACGACGGTGGTGTGGGCGCTGGAGAGCTGGGTGGGGGTAGAGAGCGGATGGAGAGGGACGAAGTGGAAGCTACGGCAGGAGCGGGAGCGAGGGCGAGGAAAGAGGGAACGTTGAGGTTTATGGTCGTCTTTGGTAACGTGTGAGAGAGAGGACGAATCGTGGAGCTTTGGGAAAGCTGGGGGGGTTTGCCGAGACGACAGAGATACCAAATTTGCTCTAATGTATTGCAGCGATTGCAGATTGTTTCAGCGAGTAGCATAATTTCATAGGCGCTTCATAGTGTTGCTCTCATGGGGAATAGTATCATTCATCGGTAACGATTAGGCTGCAGCTGGCAAAGCCATCGCAAAACTACTTCACCTTTTCGCTCCATAACCTCAGGCGTAAGTGTTCTCTGCTGATCTTCGCATACTGGTACTGTATGTGCCGAACCCCATGCCCTCACTTCTTCCCCAATGGCACATCCTCGGCCGGTCCCGGTTCCACACCTGCCACCTCCGCCGCCTGCTTCTTCGTCCTCTGGCTCTCCTCCTTCATAAATGGGAACGTCAAAACCTCCCGGATGCTATAATTATCCGTCAAGAACATGACCATTCTATCAATGCCCATGCCAAAACCCCCCGTCGGTGGTAGGGCGTGCTCGAGGGCATCGAGGAAGGTGTGGTCGATCAGCTGGGCCTCGTCGTCGCCCTGCGCTTTTTGCAGGGCTTGCTCTTCGAAGCGGAGGCGTTGGTCGAAGGGATCGTTGAGCTCGGTGTAGGCGTTGACGATTTCTTTTTTGCAGACGAAGGCTTCGAAGCTGGTTAAGAGATGCGGTTAGACGACACCGAATGTCAAGTAAAGTGAGGAAGGAGGGAGAGCTGGTATGTGGAAGCGGAAGTGGAGATAAACCTTACCGTTCGCAAAGACCTTTATTGGAGCGGTGATATTTGGCGAGCGGACTCATCATTTGCGGGTGTCCCACGATGAAAGTAGGGTTGATGCACTTCTCCTCAATGAATTCGCCAACAAGTTTGTCGATCATACGGGCGTTTGTCAGTGGCGGCGAACATTCGACGTTGACCTTTTTGAGAATGCCTCTGAGGAAGTCATTGGTTTCTTTGGTGTGGAGCTGGTCGCCAGGAGGGAACTTTTCGCCCGCTGCTTCTTCAAGGGCCGGAATCATCTCGATACGTTTCCATGGCTTGGCCCAGTTGATTTCGAACGTCTCGCCAGCTTGGGTATGGTACGTGGTATTATATCCCCCGGTCACGTGGTGGACCAGGCCGGAGACCAGGTCCTCTGTCATCTCCATGATATCGTACATGTCTAGATAAGTCGTTTAGTGTTGACCTCTCAGTAATAGATTTCCCGAGCACTCACCCGCGAAGGCTTGGTAGAACTCGCACGATGTGAATTCTGGGTTGTGCGTTAAATCTGCACCCTCGTTCCTAAATAACCGCCCTATCTCGTACACTCGCTCCAGACCACCAACAATAAGTTCTTTGAGGTACAACTCTGGTGCAACTCTCATGAACAGCTCCTGGTTATACTCGTTGTGAAATGTGACAAATGGTTTCGCAGTAGCTCCCCCCGCTATCTGGTTCATCATCGGGGTCTCAACCTCGACAAAATCCCGTTCGTCAAAGAAGCTAGGAAAGAGCGTGCGATGTTAGAAACGAAAGATTTTGTGAATCAAGAGTATTTCCTCACCTTCGAACGTATCGTATTATTTTAGACCGCGTAATAAAGGTATTCCTTGTGTTGTCATTTATAATGAGATCCAAATACCGCCGCCGATGCCGTTGCTCTTGGTCTTTAAAGCCATAATGTTCCGATGGTAGTTGGTGTAAACAGGGACTGAGAAGCACCACCTCCTGGGCGAAAATACTCAGTTCGCCTTCGGCGCGATTCTTTGGACTCGTCCTTCCGGGGTATCCCTTGACGCCGATTATGTCGCCTCTCCGGAGATGCTCATGTTGTTCGGCAAAGGGCACCTCACTCGTCGATTCCTGTGACTGGCACATGAGCTGTATCCTTGCCCCTTCGGCGCGAACATCGTAGAACCGTAGGTTTGCTCCAGACTCGCGTTTGGTGTATATTCTTGCTCCAATCCTGACTTCCACATCTTTCAGATGCTCTCCTGTCTTCAAGTCCTTGTATTTTTTCAGAAACTCTCGTAGATCGGTATTGACATGAAATTTGTGGGGGTAGGGATTCGGCTGGTGATTTTCGCGAAGCTTGTTGATAGCTCGGCTCCTTATCTCAAAATACTGGTTTGGTGTGAGATCTTTCTCGTCAATTTCGGTATTTGCAGCTTTCTGGGGCTTCGGAGGTGCCGCTGCAGCCTTTTCTGCTCTTTTGGCCTCGAGCTGCCGTTGTTTCTGACGCTTTTTCACTGTATTTGGCGTGAGTTAATTGGACATACATTACGAATTTCTTAAGCAAACTTACACTCAGATTTAGACACACGTTCGCCCGTTTCCTTTCGCCGTCAGTTTTAGCAGACTTCACCAGGGAAAATAAGGGTAGCTTTAAGCAAACCTCATCAAGGTGGAGATTTTGCCCTTCAGTCCCACTCGTCGCTGAGGCTGTAGGGTTTTCGCCGCCTTGCTCGGTTAAAGGCAGAATAGCCCCGTTCTTGACCGGTTCCGTCATTTTTGTTTGTCAACCAATTCAGCGATTGCAGCGTCAGAGTTTATGTATGTGTCGGTACCTGATCGACGGCTCACGCGAAATGAGTCAACGTCAACGTGGGGTTCGATGCCGCAGTTTAGCCGTGAGTTATCAATGCTTTTGCGTAGATGTAGCCAAGCAAAGTACAGGAGTAGAAAGCCTTAGGTGGCTACCTTAATGCTCGACCAGTGCAGATTTGTGAACCTTGATAGTACAAACCGCCTGGCGGCATATAATTGTGTACAAATTGACATCTAAATAACAGAATACCAGCTCTTCATCGAGCCCATGGCAAGGTAGTTACCGCTCCGTCCGTTCGCGCCAAGCATGGATCTTGGTGCGAAGTCGGCCTTCTGCTTTCATGCTAATGCTATCGGATATGTCGACAAATGATGATTCCCATTCGTCCATCTCTGGAACAGCACCTTCGCTGTCGTCTTCCTGACGTTCCTCACACTGTGTCATCCAAGTATTGAGGTATTTTCGATCAATCCCTGCCTTCATCCGACCTTCCATTGACGGGGAGTAGCCGTCGTTGGATCGGTCCAAGAAACATGATTCGTCGTCAAGGAACTCGTAGACTCCCATACCGGGCGCACGTCGTCTGGCCTCGTCATACTCTGCCTCCGCATTGATAAGGTCGCGAGTAGCTTTCTGTTTCTTGAGGACATGGGAAATATCGAAGTTAGTAATGTCCGACCGGTGCTTTCCTCCAGTCTGCTGTCTGAAGAACTCTGCTTTGTCGCGTCTGTTGAGATTATGCAAGTCTTCGAACTGCTTCTTTATCCTTATGAGGTCATCCGCTTTGGCATGGACATCTTTTGTGACGTTGGCGTATAACAACCTGCTTGCACTAGGATATTCAGCTTCAAGGTTTGGGTCTGCCTTCTGCCAAGTGGTTGTCGGATGGCGAACCTGCCCCAGGTCGATCGAGACAGAGTTTTCCATTGGCATGCACTCTGGCGTACTTGGCACTTTATCTTCAATAAGTAAGCCAGATTCTCGAAGAGGCTTTCCGAGGAGTCTATGTAGACGCGTATGATGTGCATCGTTTGCGAACGACAACGAACCTTCCTCCACTTCGTAAGTGTACATTCGTTTCTCTAGGTCTCGAAGGACATCGTCAGACCCGCTCTTTTCTGACTTCAAGGCCTGAATCTGCTTTTCAACGGACTCTTGTTCATTGCTTGAGCCTTGAGACTGATCGGATTGCCTTTTGTTCAACTGAGCGAGCTCTTCGTCAATCTTAGATCTTTGTGTTTTGAGGACAATGATTTGCGAATCCAAGATCCCAATGTGATCTCTAAGGATCCTTATTTTTTTGGTGAGACATATGTTCAGTCTGAGGCCGTCCACCAAGTCGGCTGAAAGAAATAGGGTGAAGCAAGTGGCCTTCCCGTCATCCATTGCAACAACTCGAGGTTCTCCTTCGGTATAAGAAGCCTTTTCTGGAAGTTTGTCCGGTAGCTGATCACCAGCCTGATAGTCGTTTTCATCATTGGATGTTGAGTCAATAATGCTATCCTCTCGAGGACCTGAAGCTGATTCGGCTGGAGCTTTGTCTAATTGTTCTTCGACGTGCGGGTCACGAACTCCCGACTCTACTTCTTCTACAATCGATGACGCTTCTTCCTGTTTGGCATGATGACCCGTTTCGATAGCATCCCGACAGACTATTTTCCTGAAGTTTCTTGCTGTCTTTGCTGAGGATGCGATTCTCTTTAGTTGCTGCCTCTGTCTCTTACACCACCCTCGAAGCCGACAGAGGTCCTTCATTATTAGGGTCACTACGTTCATCAACGAAGACGAATAGTGCTATTCCAGGAGAGAACTCGTTGCGTATATGCCAGAAGGGACGTGTTTCTGTCTAGATAAGGAAGCGTGCCTTGATTTGAGAGATATCTCTAGTGAATGGCGCGCTCGTGTTGGCAGAGCTGGCGGCAGGCTCTACCGTGCACACGGGTGACAGAAAAGTACAAACAACCAAGACTACCCTAAGTTGTGGCAACGTAATATACCAGAACACATCTCTTTTGAAGATTCAACAAAGATAGATCTTAGTAAATCAAGTTTGTGAGTAATAATAAAATAAAAAGGCGGCTACCGGAAAATATGTCCGGATGTTTCTGTCACCTGTGTGCAACAACTCTTTATTACACTGGGCTGATTCCCACGCTTGCTTTGGTAGCGATTTAACAGAATATATGTTATATAGTCAGCTGTTTCAAGCTGTGCCGCCAAACGATATTTCGAATACTTCTCACAGCAGCTGAACAACAGCTGAACCACCGTGCACATGGCCGTGCTCAGTATCATGTGCTCGTTGAGCTAACTTTCGCCAGCAAGCTTGCTCAGTTTCTCCTTGAGCTTATTTTCACTAGCACGATTCAATGCCTTCGGCTTGTTGACGCGATGCTTCAGTGCTACTCATGATCGATTACCAGAACTGCCCTGACCTCTTTCTACCTCATAAATCTTGTTCCCGAGGATCTTGGCGATTTCTTAGTTTGACGGAGCTGTATGGTGCCAACAATACATAGTTTCGCTCTGTTGCTTCTCCACAGACATACATATTCGATCAAAGACTGGCTTTCAGATATTTCTATCGGTGGCTGACTCCTTGTCAAATCTACCAATATCAACGCCATACAGTGGCTTCCTTTTCAATGGCGAGAGGACGGGCTTCCTATAGTAATGTTGTAGGTTCTAGTCAACCAGTGGCTTCGAACAGGTCGATTGGAACGTCTTTGCCGTCGGCTTCAGTGACCCAGGCCAGTCCTAGAGCCCGGAATCCAACGAACAGACAATCTTCCCAGACCTCAACAGCTTCAAGCCCCACAGGAGTAGCTCCCAGTCAAGGGTCATCTGAACCTCCACCCCAAACTTCCGGGTCCCAGATCTCCCAGACAAATAATCCACCGATGTCAGTGTTTCGATGCTGCGCGCAGGAAGGGGGCTGGATCTGGGGAGATGTCACCATAGATTGGCTTCGAGCAGGTGCCATCATCCGTGGGATTGATGTGGCGCCCTTTCTCGCTCCTCTTCGACGAGGAGACCCAAGAGACCCAAATCTCGCGGAACATGCTATTGGGGCTCTGTATGCCAAATACCGCCCCTATGCCGTCGTCTCGATGTTTGAAGAACACTTCGTAGCTGTTCCGATATGCACGTATGATCATCGAGGTATCGGCCATTTGTACCCAGCAATGAAGATGGAACACATCTCTCTTCTCCGAGAGGGAGAGGTGCGGCCGGCAGACGCTTTCCATGAACCCTTGGTCATTGAGTCCAGATCCCAGTGGAACAACGACGGGACGGGATATGCTCACTTCACGAGACCATATCATATCAAATATGGTTGTCCTATCAGGAAATTCGGCTTGATCACGGCGGACAGTCTCAAGCGCTTGCAGGAATTGTGTAAGCAGTGGCCTACAGGTGTATATTGAAGTCGCGGGGTCCCTCATCAAAGCTATTAGCTGATTTGTTCTGATTCAATAATCGGCTTTGATTCAGTTTGGCAATTTTTAACGCGGATTTCCTCGATCTGAATAGCGAAGAGATACCGAATTTTTTCTTTGTTACCCCTTGATGTATACTACACCAGGAGAATGTGTCGACGAGGAAGAAGCTGGAATGTACAGTCTGGAACAGTGAAATGCTCATATACAGATGGACTGCTACATTCTGAAACTTATTGTTTAGCACCTTATTAGGAAGTAGGAGGACTGAGGACATAAGTGGTGAAGTGCAAGTATTGATCTGAACTGAACTAAGAGAAGGTGAGGAAGAGCGGCGTAAATAGTGGGCTGTCACGTGCCAGACAGTGCCCATATGCGCTCTTGCCGTAACATATAGGAGGATCTGTTTCCCTACCTTTCGCAAAGCCCTTCTGACAGGTGCTTAGACAGGTGCTTCAACAGGTGATTTGCGGCTGTTCAAACAGGTGCTTCCACAGGTATCTTTACAGGTGTTTGAACAGGTGTTTTAACAGATGCTTTAGTAGGTGTTTAGACAGCTGTTTCTACAGATGCTCAAAGAGGTGCTTCAACAGCTGCTTCAGATGGGTGTTTTGACAGCTGTTTAATCAGAGACCGAAATAATTGCGCCCGGCCAGTACACCAAAAAAATCGCATCTTATCAGCTTAAAAAACTTGAAAATGTACTTTAATGCAGCAGTAGTAACAGTAATCACTTTGACCTACATATTCTGATAGATATTATGCATTTTACTAACGATTTCGCTTGCGGAACACATGTGTAAAATCAGCGCTAGTGTGAATTTTGAGACGATCGGTTCTTACGGCGCACTTTGTCCTGCTTCCTGGCTTTTGCGCAGTAGAGCGGAGTAGGAGAAGACTCTGGTCCGTTCGATATCCGTTATAGATCCATTGAGTCTAATATCAGAGACAGTTCTGTGACGTAAAGCATCATAGAACAGAATACCGACGACGAAATTATCGCCCTTCAAGGAAGTCGCCACTGTGTTCGCTCTTTCCAAGAATCGATCTTGGTGCGCAACTTGCCTTCTGCCCTCATGCTCAGGCTATGGGATATGTCGACAGATGATGATTCCCATTCGTCGATTTCCGGAACAGCATCCGAACTGTCGTCTTCTTGCTCTCCAAACTGTGCCATCCAAATATTGAAGAATTCTTCATTTACACCTTCCTTCCTCCGACCTTCACTCGATACGGAATAGCCATCGTCGGAACGATCCAAGAAGCACGACTCATCTTCAAAGGAATTAGCGATGCCCATCCAACGCGCACGCTGTCTGGCCTTATCGTGCCTGGCCTCTGCATCAATAAGGTCATGGATAGCCCTCTGTTTAAGACGGGCATGCCAGACATCCAGCTTGGCGACATCAATCTGGTGCTCTCCCCAGGCTTGTTCTTCGAAGAATTTCGTCTTGTCACGTCTGTAGTGGTCGTTTAAACCCTCAAAACCATGTCTGATCTCTTCTGCGGCTCTGGTAGTATACACATCATGCTGAATGTTTGCTAGAAACAATTTCCTTGCAGTTAGATCGTTCTTTTCGCACTGCGAATCCGCAATCTTGCTTGTATAGGCCCCGTAGTCCGGCTCCATGACAGAGCTTGACGGATGACGTCCAACAGGGGCATCGAAGAGTGACGACTCTGGCGAATCTGAGACCTTCTCTTCAATGAGCAAGCCGGAGTCCCGAAGAGGCCGCCTGAGGAAATCTCGGATTTCTGTCTGATGCATACCATTCACAAATGACAATGTCCACTGCTGCAGTCTCATGCCCTGGAGTCTTCTCTCTAATTCTTGCAACATGTTCTTGGAACTCGCTATGGATGCGTTTGCCACCGGTATTTGTTTCTCAGTCGACTGGCTTCTGATTGTGGGCCCCAAATTCTGGTTTTCTTGCTGTCCATGTAACTGAGATGATTTTGCGCTTGCTCGGGTTATTTATCCCTTCAGACTAACAACCTCCGATTCCAAGGCACTGGTTCTTTTACCTATGAGAGACAGCTTTCCATTGAAATATATGTTATATTTGAGGTCATCCACCAGCTTTGCGGAAAGCAGCAAAGCGAAGCAATTGGCCTTGCCATCGCCAGCGCCATTATCTGCCATGACGACACGGGGCGTCCTTTTGATATACCTTGCCCATGTCGGAGGGTTTTTTGCTGGCAGACTGTCAGTCTGTGACCCATTTGTTGATGTGTCGTCGAAATTGACATCGCTGATCTCTCGTAAAACTGAAAATGAGTCCACCGCATGTTTGATTGCACAATCTTGCGAGTGCGGCTCTGGCGCAGTTTAATCCGAGGGTTTTGGTGGTGGTAAGGTCTTGAATTGCTTGATTTTGTCTTGCAATGATTCGTCTTTTGCAACGATAGTTAGGGCCAAGAGCATTGCTGTTACTGCAGACGATTTGGCTCTCCTTAGAGCTCGTTTCTGTCTCTTACACCATTTATAAAAGCGTTTAAGCTGCTCCATTCTTATAACGGTGCGTCAATTAGTAACCAGACTTGCGTACGCTTCCTGATTTCAGATCTTGTTCGAAGTATGTCAGACCTTACTCTTTTCCCGACAAGAAATTGGGTTCAAGTTCAACCCGAGAAATAGACCTGATGAATTAAACGCACGTGGTGTCGCCGTTTGCCACTCCGGCTTCTCCTTTCTTTTTATGTCATGCATTCAACTTGATAGAGTACAAATAAAGCATGTAATTGTAGTAGCTAAGATGAAATAAAGAGCAGGAAGCAGCCAGGAGGGCGAATCTCTATAAATACAGGTTCTGGAGCAGCTGAACAGTAGCATCACCTGACTACGCGCACGGTGGTCCAGTAGCTGTGATATTATCAACAGGTGAACAAGCGACGCGGCTTGTAGTACCCAATTACTTACGGCACACCATACGTTCTGTATATTTTCACAACTTCTTGCTGTCCAATATTTCTTTGTTCATGTTGCATGGAAGAAGTTGCTTGGCACAACAGGATTTCCCACCATTGCCAAGAAATACTTGAAGATATCACTATGCTAAGAAGAAGCATGACTTTAGTCTTTGCCATGAAACATGGTAGCCTACGATGGCGATGCAATTCTTCTTCTCCAAGCCTACAATAGGTTTCCACATCTTCATCAAGACTTTCTTACTTAGCAATTGAAAAATACTCGCCAAGAAGATTCGAATTCAAAGATCATGGATTACGATGAAGAATTCCCCAGACTTTGGGGCAACGATGCCAACCGTAAGCATTCTATTCCACCTAGACCACAGGGACAAGCTTCTACTGGTCCTAGCCTCTCAGTCAATATACCAGAAGCCTTGAAGACGCAGAGCACCAAAAATTCGATCCCAAATACAGCCGCGCAGGCTCTTTTGCCGAGCCAGACTTCCATGACGGGAAAAGCTGCAGCATCCCCTGGAGCTCCAGAGCCATCAAATCTAAAGTCTTCTCTAGCACAGATTGGGCCTTCGCATCCCAACGCAATCGTTGGTATGCCTCCGACTGGTATAGGATCCGTGACAGTGTTCGACTTATTCTCTGATCGCATGGGATTCCCTGGAGTTATATTCGCGTCAAGTAACGGACCCGTATGAAGCGTAAAGATGACGGTACCAGCTTTGACGTGTCTCCTCACTGGCACTACACCGTCACTCCGACCACTCCTCTTCCGGTATGTCACCTTTGGAGCGCTGTACTCGAAGAACCGGTATTTCGTCGCCTTAGCAATGCACAGGAGGCATCTCATATCTATTCCTATATTCACGAATGCTGGCAGGGGCATTAATCATTTTCAGCCCGAATATCAGAATGAACATGTTGGATTTTTTACTTTACAAGGTGGATAAGCTCAGAGCGGACCTCATCCACCTCTTGTGGTTCCGCAGAACTCCGGTTGGCAGCCCTGCAACGAATCATTTGCTCTTTTCACAAGTCCCTATTGCATTGATTATCGCTGTCCAATGCTACCAATGGGGATAATTGAATGGAAGGGCCTTGGGCGCTTGAGGGCGCTCTGTAGAGCTAGCTACACACCGTAGTCAGAAGATTTCATCCAATACAGGATGGATTGCATGTTACTTTGCTCTCGGCGATATGAACGATTTCATCTCTTTACAAGCAGCTTTAGGGCAATGTAGGTCATTATCAAGAAAGAAAAAAAAAACATTACACGAGACTGGTAGTCCTTGTGTATGAGCTTTGCCATCCGGGAAACCATCAGCAAACATCCCGCCACTCGCGAGCACAAACTTAATGTTCTAAAGTAAGACTTCAAGTCGTGGCCAACATGCCTGATTGAGGGTCTCCCCAAGATTTTCTTGGCTACTTTGGTTCGACTCAATTTTGACTTGTAAATCTGGAAACTACCGTGTAGCGTGGCGCGGTGCAGCCTCCAAGCACCGACAAAGTTTCTGTTAAGATTCCACAGATCACAGTTCGGAAGCACCTCTGTATTGATTCAATCTCTATGGGAATTGAGCTGCTTATATACACAAATCATCCTCTGTACACCTGCCAGGATCTCATCCTTCTGAAACCCCTTGATTTATCAGCTGTGAGGTCTGGAACAGCCGAATCTCCAGAGTTTGGTACTGTGGCTGCTTTGGCAGCCCTTTGTACAACCTTGACAGTTTCGCCGGTCGGGCGAAATGTCAAGCACAATCCAAGCCTCGTTCTTATCACTTCTCTGCCAGATCATAGCAGAGACCTGACCCTCCTCCTGGCGGGCAAGGCTGTCGAGATTACAAGTGTACCGAAAAATGGCTTATTGTGATGACCACAGGCGCCAAACTCGCAAGACTCGCAATCGCCTGCTCTTGGGGTCACGAAGCGAACCAACGAGACTTACCCAGTCTTGGCTATCAACGTCTCCAGAGGGTAATGTTTGTATCGAGACACCTAAGAAAAAATATGGAGACAATCGATCGCAGCGATCTTATTCACAGAAACCAAACCACATTGATCGACTTCCTAATGAGCTCCTGTCAGGCATAGCCGAATTTTATCTGGAAGAGCAACACAGTGAATACGTACGGAGGCGTGGGGAACTTTTTCTGCCCGTCATCCTTGTTTCGCGTCGATGGAGACAGCTTTTTGAACCGCTACTGTATCGCAATATTCATTTCGGCCCGGACGATTTACTTTATTACTCTCCGTACGGCCCTTCGAAAATCTGTCTTCAGGAATGTCAGTCTCGGACACTGAATCGGCTGGTTAAAACTTTGCAGGATCGGGAAGATCTACAGCCTTGTGTGCAAAACGTATCCATCTGCCGACTAGGACTGAACGATTGGAGCAAGGACGTCTTGCTCCCAATAGCCGCCGCTGTGCGGAAATGCAAGTCAATACGCAATATTCATTACGCAGACGATAGGTTCGAGCATGGCAATGAAATTTTAGCTGCCATTAGTACCCTAAATGGACTTGAGTCCATTTCGATGCCCGGAATGTCAACTTCACAAGCCTTTCAATGGATTTTCACGACATTTGAATTTTCGCCTATCAAAGAGATTCAAATCGGTGATGATTTCACTAGAGTTTTCAGTAGTTTTAGAGGCAAAAAAACAGAAGCGACAGCTCCCAAAGATGACAAGATGAAAGAGGATGCATACTTCAAGCACACTGGTCGAACTGTATTTACATATCGTAGTCTTCGGCCTGAGTTAGGAACGTTGTCCGTACAATGGGCACCTATCATTGCCATTAGGGTGACTATGTTAGCCTCTTGGTGCTCAAGTCTTGTCCACCTCTCCTTCAAGTCACTACGTCATCGCGCATGGATATCAGGATTTAGTCCGTGGGTTCTCCAGAATATAATTGACGCGCATCATGAGACACTTCAGCGAGTTGAGTTGCCAATCATCGTAAGGCAGGGCGAAGTTCGGGCGGGAATTCCAAGCTTCTCTAGTTGTTCACAACTCAAAGAGCTAAGCATGTATGCATTCAATTGCTTCCACGAGAATGCGGGCTCAGTCGCGTCAAGACTCTCAACACCGTCACTACACCGAATCTATCTTGATCTTAACTGTGAGGACCAACAACTTCCTGTATATCATACATTCCGCGAAGACGAGGTTCAATGGATGGATACGTTCGCCAGGAGCATGAAACCATATTCCTCAAAGGACACTGGTTTGCAGACCTTGAATTTTGGGTACTATCAGGATATCGAGAATTCCAGCCATCTTCCCAAGCCCGTCGTCTGGCCTTGGGAGTATGTTGAGCAGGCAGCAGACATGCTAGACCGTCAAGAAATCAAGCTGAACTATGGGACGCCGAATTATACGAGAGAGCAACTCGAAGCTCATCTAGCTAAGGACTGGAAAGCAGCTGAGCAAGACGATCAAGAGAACACTACGGACAAAGACATGAGCACTGACGAAGAAATGAGCGGAGACGAGGAGGGTTCAGAAGAGATCATTCAAGTTGCCATTCCGCATCAACGTGAATTTGATTAGAATTCCCTTCTACCATATTTGGTCGTAGTCTGAGCCGGAATAAGCTATATAGAAGATTTTGCATGCGGATTGGTCTTCGGAACATTATCTGTGATTTTCAATCTAGATTAGGGTGGGAATGACTTGATTAAGATCAATTCCAACCAACACGCCCATTAAGAACCATATCTGCTGCGGGTGGGAATTTCTAGCTTCATCAAGATTCTCTTTCTAGCCGTGTCTTTCGATCGTGTCTATCAGAGCTAAGCTTTTTGCGAACAAGGTACGGTCTTATAAAAGCTGTTTCACGAGGCCTCATCGAAGAATAACAGGGACAACGTGATAAATTCTATGAGCGCAAATACATGGTCTCCTACTTTGCCACTTCTTCACAGAAGACGATGCTGGCCAAGGCCCGATCATAAGTATTAGACAAAACATAAAGCCCGTTTATTAGGTACAACATATCATTCGTCCATGTAATTCTCCCTGATCTTGAAAGGTCGTACTGGTGCTTCGATACTGCCCAGGTACCACAAGCAAGGCACTCAAGTTTAATTGACACTAGCTTTACATACCTAGGTAACTAATAGACCTCTTTAGGGTGAAGCAGCGTAGGAAGACACGATCGCAAGCACGGAGTTTGAGTATGATCCTGACCCGTATCCAGCTACCAAGTCCTGTGTCAGAAATTCTTAAAATTTTCAAATTACGCTTTTTAGCGTTATGTTCTTTCCATCCCATTCCTCGGTGATGTGTGGTGATGTGTGCTGTCTCGAAGCGAACACACGTGCAAGTGATATTCAAACAAAGAAACGGTCAGCAACCAGCAGTCTTGCATGTGATTCTCAGTGATTTCATAACTTCACTTTGGTAAACAGGCCGTGTCGTTGATCCACGCTAGCCGTTAGCGCGGTTCTGTAGATACTTCAGCAATTTGCTCCTTCTCCGAACCTCTTCTTTTCCTTTCCTTGTTCGTGTCCCTACTTGCTTGGGAGCAACCTAGAACACCACTTTGGAAGCTCCACAAAGTACAGACGGTCTGAAAAACTGTGCTTCGAAACAAGGCCTGATATACTCGAACCGGACCATGGCGCCTTTACATGGTCAGCCTCAGTGCGCGTATCTGTGTCACGCGGGTCTTCCTGAGGTAGGCTTGAGCCTAACGCTCGCCACCGAGGACGGGGGCTCGATCGCACCATACGTCAAGCCATAAATCGCCCTTCGGGGCCCAACGTGGTCGGTAGTGAGGTCTTTCCGAGGCTGACGTACGCCATTCATTATCATCGGGATGGGCAGTACCCCCTCAAACTACCCTGGTCGATGAGAGAAGGGTCGTGAGACTTAGGTCGCGCGCTCAAGTCGACCCACGCAGGCAGCAGATGCTGAGGCCTTTCACAAGGGTTGACCACCGTTGTGAGGGCAGCAGCGGACCTAGAGAGCGGCGTCTCTTGCTTAAAGTCGCTGTCTGTGTGCAATAAAGCCTGGCATCCGTCCAATGGCGGCTCTGTGATGGGTTAGAGCGAAGTTGCGGCTGGGATTAGGGTCACCCAGAAAGTTTGCGCTTGCGCTCGGCCTGGGTCGGTGGATAACCACTCAGGTGTAATGACTTTCTGGTCAGGGAGAAGTCGTGAGAGCCGAACGGTTGGAGATAGCTCTCGTTTCTCGTCAAGGTATGCCCCCTCCCCTCTGGCTGACATCTTCCACCACCCCT
>JAGFVP010000402.1:0-21780 GCA_021031095.1 Bathelium albidoporum
CCCCTCTCCTACCCCCCCCGGACCGCTTTCGTCTCGGACCGCTGCCCCTCCGAGAGCACCGGCAAGTACCAGCAGCAGCGGGCATTCACATGACGCCCACGAGCACCGCCAGCAATCGCACCCGCATGAAGTAAAATTGAACGTCGTCTATTGAAGGAGCGACGGAAAATGTCCGACCTCGAGGGGCGGAAACGGCCAGTGACGGCGTGGCTCTGGCGTACATGTCCTGTGCGGTGCCAATCGCGAAAGGAGGCACTCGTTCGTTGGTTTGGGCATGCTGGAGGATACCGCGGGTAGGGTTATTGGCTGTAGGTGAGCCGTGCAGTTGTTTACAAAAGTTGTGCCATATTCCGCGCCCCAGGGTCCCGAGAATGAGATTCTGTCAATCAACGGTGGGCAGAGCTAGAGAAGCGAGGGTTCTCTTTTGTGCCTGCCCATTTGCGTTTTCCGACGTCACTCCTTGCCGTTTCCCAACCACCTGGTTAAATTGGACGCACTAAGTTACAGTGGGTTGCAGCCTTCAAATCGAAGGAGGGTTTGGAAAGCACGTTTCAATTGGTCTAGATCTAGCATCTGTTCTCCAGCTCGGTCAACTTCTCATGTCGAAGATCGAGCCTGTCTTGCGTGATTATTTGTTTTGTTTCGCATGTACTTCGCCACACGGACGGAAATACTTCCATATCAAACGGTCCAGCGCGTCGACGTAGCTACCACGTCGAAAACAGAATCAAATGCCGTAGCGTCTCTGCTCAGCGTGCCCCCCGTCATCTTCCGGACATGTGGGGTCTCCCGTGAATGTCTCATCGTAAATTTAGCTGCTCCTGATGTAGTCGTGGTGGATGCAGCAGGCACTATAATCATGTCTTGGTCAGAATCAGCAATCCGCAACGGTTGACACATCGCATGCCGGCAAGATAGCCTCGTTTGAATTCAACCAAACCGCGTCCGCCACGTCAGAGATCTTCGATGGGGTCTGGTCTCCTTGTGCTTAGCGCCTCTGTCGAAACTCAAAAAATTTTGGTGCAAGGATACGCATGGTGGAGCAGCTTCCGCATGCAGCCAACGCCCCCTTCTACCTAGAACACAATGCCTGTCAGCTTGCGCAAATGACTGTCTCTATCACACGCGGGGTTCGGAAAGAACGACGCCATTGAGCGGTAGAACGATCAGCTGAGGTCCTCCGAGTCCGGCAGCAGGAAGCCGCGACATGGTATGCCCATGTTCTGTGCCCATCGTCCTACCAAATTTCATCCTCTTGCGGGTAGCACGCAGCAAGAGGAGATAAGGTGACTGGCTGACAGAGCCTGGCCATCAGCCTGTGGTCGCCGAGCATCCATGCCCAGATAAGCCAACTCCTTACGCAGGCAGACAAGCGGTATTGGAGAACTCGCGTGCGACTTCCATCCAGATGGAATGATCAGCCATTGGCGTGGTCATCAGCTGGGGGAGCAGGCCAGGGGACGTTCCCGTATATGCAATAGGCTGAAAGATGATGGAGGGCAAGGACATCGCCGCAGGATTCCACTCAATGAGGTGTAACCGGAAAAATTGACAAACCAGAATACCAAGAGAATGATTGGGAATCAAAGCAAAGGTACGAAACGGTACACGACTGAAATGAAACAAAACCATTGGCTTTCCTGCATTGGAAAAGTCCGTGCTTCGGCCCCGACTGGAGCAGAGTCGAAACTCATCCTAGATCCTCAGGAGTGCACTATGATATTGAGAAGCTCCCAGGAGCTAGTATCGTTTCGGGCCGGTACGAGTCCAAAATGGCACGTGACAAGAATTTGGGCCGAGCGGTGGACACAAACCTGGACGTCAGTTGAATTCGATCACCTCATAAAAAGCGGAAAACGCGCCCAAATGCACTGAAATCAAGGCAATAGACGCACAAGAGTGGAGGCAGGCATCGTTCGGAAGGTAACAATATGCGGATAGACGGCCACGCCGTGAAAAAGCCCCTGAAAGATGTGATATCTCGTTGCATAGCGGCAGCACCAAAGTGGTCTAAGGCATCGTTGCAGCGGGGCGTTCATGGATCCCTTAGCTTAAGGCGGAGATGATCATGTTCCTGTGGCAAACGGTTGGATACGAGCCGGTGGAGTCGTGCCGGCCTGGTGCGTCGTGAGGACGACAGAAGCGGAAAACCTATCTGTTGAGGCCCATCGTGTCTCGGCTGGAACGGAACAGACCAGTATCTTCTGGGTATAAATAAGTCGTGAAATGCTCCTGAGGATGTTTCTGTTCTCCATCATCATCCCTTCAGCGCTCTTCTCATCCAGTCAAGCTCAGTCGACCATCAAATCAAGACCTCTTTCAGCCCAAGCCCCTTGTGTGCCTTCAAGCTCCGTCACATCATCACTTTTTTGCCTTGTCGACGCGGTGCGCTTCTCCCAAAGAAATCTTGCCATCACATCGGCCTGGTCATCGAGTGCTTCGGCAATTTTTTGGTCCAATCGATTGATCTCACTTTCCCCAGTGAGGCTCCAGGTAGGGTGCTCTTGCACGCATGGCAGATCACGGCTCAGGACTGACCAGGACATAGATCCAGCGCGGGCCTTTAATTTTTCCCACCCCTCTTGAAACATGTGCTTCTTTGATCAACACCGCTTTGTCTGCGGCGACTGGAAATGGGGCCACTTCCGCCAGCACTGCAACCGCGAATATCGAACAGGTGAAACGTGCGGCATGAAACTCATCATGACGACCGTGCCCGTCGGGCAAAAGTGCAAGCTCTGCGAAAAGATCGACACTAAGATGCGCCGCCGGGCAGCTGAGGTGGACCGCGTTCAGCGATGGCAACGTGATGGGGGTAGGTTCAGAGCGTCTATCGAAAAATCGGTCGACATCATCAAGGGACTTGACGCTGAGATCTACGAGCTCGGCTGTGAACGCAACCGCAGGCTCCAGGGTATTGGAAGCGCCCACTAGGTTGTTCAGCGTTTTTTGCTTTTAGCGTGCTCGGTAGTATCTTTTCGCTCGTTTCATGTCCATGAGGGCGTTGGTGGAAGATGCTAACTTTTTCAAAGATGGTGGAGGAAAGAACTCAGGAGGGATGATGGAAGCTTATGACTTTTCTTTACCTTAGTTCCTTACCTTCTTTGTAATTACCGAGCCAGCATCGAATTTTCGTGCTTGACTGATTCATTGGCCTGCTCAGTGACTTACTTACCACCGTGAGGGGAATCTTTGTTTTGACGGCCAATCCCAGCGGGTCGCCTATCGAAAATAGAAACGCCGGGCGCGAGTCGTTGCGGTCGGCGCCAACGTCAGCCTGGCACCACTGCCGCCCCTCTTCCACCTCCCCAGGCTTCTCCATGAATGGTGAGACTGGTTTCACGTTTGCCTGCTTTACCGCCGCCCGGTTTGCGGGTAGGTGCCTCCCGGTGAACTTCATCCAGCTTGACATGAAGTGAAGTCTTGGTTTGTTAGCGCCCTGTGGGGCGCTCAGGTCTCGTGACTAACGGAACAACATACTGCCGAACAGAGTCTGATCCAACCCCGAAGCCAAAATACCCGCCTCCTGGATGCTTTGATCACCGCTGGTTAGGCAGTGCGTCTTTTCGAGGTTGTTGATTGTTTATTGTCAATTTCTCCATGTTCTGAAAGTTGTCATGTTCGCTCTGAGTATCGCCAGGTCCGATCGGTAGGATTTGTCGTTCATCTCCCACGCCGTGATATTTCTTGAGAACGCTTCGCCAAAATGGCCACTGTCTTCTTTTGTACAGGTGTGAACATTTGGACCAAAATTTCGAGTTGATCAGCAGCTGAATACACGTTCCACAACGGACACGAGAAAAGCGAGCTGGATATCTATCCCAGCTTGATGTACACGGTCAGCAAGAATCTGCGTCGCAAAACGAGTGACAGCACACTAGGGTTACAGCCGGCATTTGAAGCCATCAGTCGTTGTAAACAAGATCATTGATAGTTTTCGTCATACACGTGTAGAGATCTGAGTGGACCCCACCATCGATGATCTTTTCCTAAAGTAACCCCATCTTGCGTACGAATGGCAAAAGAGATTAAATATCCAATGGAACATTAGTGTAAGCCTCATGTCTCCCATCATGGACTGCTTGCAGTATGCAGCGATGCCCGATGCAATTTCACGGAGGAATCAAATTCTAATCACTGGAGGAAAAAAAATGGCGGTTCTATTCGTGGCTTGCTATAGAACCAATCAGATACACAGTACCACTGATTTCAACAGTACTGTGAGACCATCTTTAAGAAAGCGCCAGATGACTGTATCATGCCATGCATTAGTGGTATGTAAACGATGCCGCTCAATGAGCCAATGTTTTGTTCGAACAACACAATTGCTCCGTAAGCACATCTATCCCCCATAAGACTGAAGTGCTGGAGGTGGCGAGGCAGCCCCATAAGCGGGAGGACATTGTGACCAGCATCCAAAGATGGTCGATGTCGCCCACAGTGTGGTAGTGCTCAACGTGGCATTACCGCAAGTGGATGGGCTTGGGCTACCAACGATAACAGATGCTGTCGAGTTGTGTATAACAGGTATGCTGCCTGTGCCAGTCACAATGGGACTCGTGATATTACCTAGCGCAGGGGTAGTGATTGGAGCAGGACTTGTGGCTCCTGTGCCAGAGGGTGGAATGCTACTAAAGCTCACTGACGTTGCATTTGCCCTCGTAGACGGTGAAACTGAAGGAAGAGAGATTGGAGTAGGTATGGGAGTGCTTCCAGTACCTGGGAAAGTGACGTTGCCAGTAGTGGTAGTGGAGTATGTTCCAGATCTCAATCCCGAAGTATGTGATAATGTCTCCGAGCCTGTAGTCAGGATCGATGAATTCCAAGAGGGATAAATGGTCAATGAAGGTGTTGAAGACAAGGGAAATGAGCCAGTGACTGGAAGTGACGAGTTACCAGAAGGAGAAGGGGTCCATGAAGGCAACGAGGGGATAGGGGCCGTGCCAGTGCCTGGTATTGATGAATTTCCAGGGACTGACGAAGGTATTGAGGAGACTGGTGCTGTTCCAGTGGCTGGTAACGTCAAGTTAGATGATCCAAGGTACGGAAATGGAGACGAAGGTGCTGTAATCGTTGGCGCCGTTCCAGTGCCTAAAAGCGGTGAGGTAGGTGCAGGATATGACGTCATATTGAATGATCGTCCTGTCGTCCCTCCTGTTGCCGAGATAGTTATATTGCCAGTAGCGGTTGTCGAGTACGTGCCAGATCGAGCGCCAGAAAAGGAAGGAAAAGATAAGAAACCCGTATCAGTGGCTGTCGTATTACGAGTCGAGTAGGGCAAGAGGGATGACGCGGACGAATTCAGTGGAGAGATGCCAGTACCTGGTAGCGATGGAGTTGAGAGTACCAAGGAAGATACACCGGGCATGGTACTGTTTTGGTAGCCGCTGATGCCGGTAGCGTTGGCTGTTTCCGTTGCACTAGTAGTGGAGTAGGTCCCTACACGAGGGCCAGAATTTATAGGGAAAGAGGTCGTTTCAGTGGCGGTGAGGTTGGGTAAAAGTGGAGAAGTCGGTGTTGTGACCGAAGTCTCATAAGGAACGGAAGAGTTTCCCGTAATTGGGGTAGTTGTGGAATAAGTACCAGACCTCAAACCATTCGACCCTGTTTCGGGCAGACTCGATGTTGCATTTGTGGTGACGGCAGTGATGATTACACTGCTGTTCGCCGACACGATACTGGTGGAAATATTTGGGCTTGCCGTAGCGCTACCAGAAATGATCGATGCAGTAGCAGATTCGATCGACGAGTTGATCGTTATTGCCGGAACAGAAGAGTTCGTAAATGGAGAAATAGTTGGTCCTCCTGAAATGATGAAAGCTGTGCCCGAGCTCGTAGCAAAACTCGTTGCGATTACAACGACAGAGGTGTTGACACTCGGAGATGGAGTTGGTCCCCCAGCGGTGACTAGGCCGGTGCCAGCTCCAGTAGCAAAGCTATTCGCACTGACATTCACAGTCGAGCTGAAATTCAGGCTTGGCGTTGGGCCGCCCGAGAGCACGAATTCGGTGCTCGACGCTGTAGCAGAGCTGATGACTATCACGGTGATCGGCGTGCTATTGGTAGGGACAGGCGAAGGCCCCCCCGAAGCAACACTGGCTGTGCTGAACCCTGCCGAGTAACTACTAATGAGGATTTCCACGGATGAGCTTACATTTGGTGATAAGGTTGAGGTATAAGTCGGTCCATAGACAGTAGTAGCCGTCGTCGAGGAATAGCTCGTCTCAGACGTAGAGAGAGAAGAGCTGATTCCGCGTGATATGATATTTGCACCACCACCTGTAGTCCCATACTGCACATTTGAATAGGTGTATGTAGTATTGGTTGAAGAGCCATTCGCGAAATATGTCGTATTCGTGATTGTCGTCGTGATAATTTCTTCGATAGAGTTGCCACTCGTTACTGCAGTAATTGAGGTGCTGTTTGAAATAGTGCTGTAGCTCCCTGGAAGACTTGGGCCGCCTCCACTGGCACTTATGCCGTTGCCGTTGACAACAGTAGAAGTGGCGCTGTCCGAGTAGAGCGTTGAGATAGTAGTCGCCGCATAAAAAGTGCTGTACGAATATACGCTAAACGAGTCGAACCACGAACCATTCGAATAGGTTGTGCCCGATTCGGTGTAGAAGAAGGTTCCAGATGAGTACGCCGTTGAGGTTACAGAACCATTCAGATAAGCTGTCGAGATCGGTGGCGCGGTCACTACTGGTGGTGAAGCAGATAAAAGAGAAGCGAGCGAAGACGAAACGTCGGTTGAGCTTGCATTCGTCAAGCCTAGCCCTTGAAAGCCAGTCCCGTTGGTGGAATTGCCAATGTATCCTTGAGCGGCAATCTGCAAAGTCGCTGCAAAGGAGCCGAAAGAATAGGAGAGGTTTTCCGACGAAGCCACGAGTGAACAAACGCTCCCACTCGTCGAATCAGAATTAAAATTAATCCCTTTGCAAACAACACTATCGAGCTGACTATCCGCCTGTGCGCAAGCGGCTGCGCATTGCGTTTCTGTTGAAGCAACGGACGACGGCACCGGGTAAAGAATGGACTCATTTATCGCAATATCGCAGTAAATGTTGAAGACATACTGCGCCGAGCCCTCAATAATGTATCCTTGGGTATTGTTGTCTTCAGGGCAAGAAAAGTTCACTGCAGTAGCAATGCCAACTGGGGCAGAAACCGTGGAAGCTGGAGATTGGGTCGTGAAATATGCAGAAGTAGCATACGCAGTCGACGACGCAGAAGAGAACACGGAGCTATATGTAGATCCCAGCACACTAGAAGAAGATATAGCGGATGCAGTGTCCACAGTTTGAGTATAGGTAATGGTTGTAAAGGCCGTTGGCTCCGTCGTAGTGTAACTAATAGTTTCTGTGCTATCTTCCCATGCGACCAAATAGGCAGTCTAAGTTATGTTAGCTTTTAATCATCTTAAAGGAATTCGCACTAACGGAAGTTGCCTCAGTATAGGTAGAAATTGTGGTTGTAGCAGGAACTCCGAAGCAGCTACAGGCACTGGACATTGACGCGTCGATTGAACTGTTGTCAATCGTGGCGGTCGAATTGTTGTCGACTTGGCGAATGAATAGTTGAATGGATTGAATCTCATCCTCTAAGCTCGTCGACGTAGTTGTACTGGGTGCTTGACGTTTCATCCTCGCGGCGCTTGCTGTGACAGTCGTGGTTATGGTTGCAGTAGGAGTGACATGCACGCGTTCGCTGACAATGATCGTACTTGTTGTAGTAATGGTTGTTCCAGTTCTCCATCGTGTTAGTCATTGTATGAACTAAACCAACAAGTTGCATACGTACACAACAGGAGTGTAATCTGTCTCTATCGTTTGAGTTGGTGCACCGATGAGAGTACTACAGAAGGGTCCTGCGGCCGTGTTGTTGATGAGAACCTGATAGTACACGTCTTCGACACATGTTTGGGTTTGTCGTTTCTCGACCCTCGGAATGCGCCCAAGAGCTTTTGCGAACTTCTTGAATATATGTGGGGACCTGTCCCGTGAGCCTCTTTCGTTCTCATTTCGAGCAGGGCGCGCAGTCTCTGCTATGCGGGCACATGATTGTGATAACAACGAGAAAAAACAGGCGAATGCCAACAAACGAATGGAAAGATGCATTACGACACCAGTAACAAAATATCTATTCGATGGATTTTCTGGATAGTTATTCCGTGGAGGTACAGGCTGAAGCGCATATGCTTCAACTTATAGATGATAAGGCAATTGCCGAAAAGACTCATTCTGTTCGAGTTCTTCAACAGCCACCCTCCACCGTAGCCACTTTTACTGCCTTGCAGAATGGAGAAGCGATTGAGTCGCGAAAGGTGCCAAGACGTGTCACGACCAAAAGTTGACCTTGCAGAACGGCCAGCCTCCATGACTCTTTTGAACGAAATGAATTCAGAAACGAGAAAAGAGCAGCACATCCTGAGAACAACACCGAAATGAATGTGGAACGCAGATGAGATTAAAGTAAATCCCTTACAGAAAAATACATTCCTGGAGGATCCTCCTGGAAATGGGTGCCCATCTGTGCGGCTACGATCGCGAAGCACGTCAAATCAGCCCCACAGGGATCTTTCGAGCGTTTGAGCGCGTAGTGGTAGTTGTATTGCGAGAACATGGCACTTCATCGAAGGGTTTTTACCTCACAATGGCACCACAGTCGATGACAGCCTTTTGTCCATATGATAAAGTTGAGGATGGACTAACTAGAGCACATTCCGGCGCGATTAGAATGGCAAGGCACTGCATTATAGCCATACAGAGACAAAAATGCCTGAGATGCTAGCAAATCAACGAGGCGAAAGCGAAACGTGATAATAGCCAGGAGAGGGCAGAGGACGCCGCGATCGGACATGTTCGCTTGAGTTCGCTTGACAAAATCCGCGCAAGTCAACACCAGCCTCTCCGCATTACCCAATCCCCCCACCTTTCTTGCCGACGCGATTCGAACGCGCTGATTTCAACGAGCTTTTAGACTGTCTCCAGCGCAGTCCCAATGCGTGGACACGCGTCGTGTGAGAAGCAAGCTCCTGCATGAGCCTTAGCATTCCATGGGGTCCTGCTTGTCCTGCCTGGGCCTGAGTCGAGGGCCGTCCAGTCCAGATGTGAGGTCCAGTGGATGTCTTTGCATGTCTCACAGCTAACGGCGCCCTTGCACAGCCATCCGAGACGTCACGCCTGCTCTATGAAGATCCTTACCAGCCTCATTACGGCGCGCCAAATCACCACCCTAACATCCCTCAACCCGATCCGGAGGAGCTTCGTCGCGAACGGGATGCGCTGGAACGGCTGTGCGCGCAGACTTCTGAGTATGGCACGTATTCTTGGTGCATTTGGCATAAAGCTGATGTACTCACTTGCAGTAAACTGATCGACGTCGTACAATCATCGAATGCAGACGAAGTGTCCAAAATAAACAGCGAGTATCCACACTTATTCAATCAACGATTTCAGGCACCACGACCGTCGTCTATATCATCGTCAAGCGAAGAGGCAAGCATTCAAGAGTCGTCTTGGCTTGCCGCAGATGCAGACAAACTAGAAGATTGGGCTCAGGTCAAAGAGATCACTACAGGGGCAATTGTAATCGGCTTTGATAGGGGGCCACTGGCCAAAGCAGGGCGTTACATGGACGCGTAGTGTAACCTTACAATCTCTTAATTCTTTCCGTTTAATCATGTGCCGAAGTCATGGCTACTAATACAATTTTCCTTGGGTATGCCCCTTTATCACCAGTCTTCCAGCGGCCTCAACCTCACCATCAGGCCGCCCTTTGGTCGTGCTGTAATCCCGCCTTTTATGTCGATCTTTTGATTGGGGTCTGCAAGCTCCATTTCAAACCTTCCAACCCAGGCAGCCAGCAAGCAAGCAAATTCTGCTTTTGCAAATGCTTGTCCTATACAGCTTCTTGGGCCATGGAGGAATGTGAGAAAGCTGAAGTTACTGTCCGCTCCGCCCGTGTTATTTCCGTGACCGGTAGTAGGATCGATCCAGCGATCCGGATTGAAAGTCCGAGCGTCAGGGCCCCAAAGCTTGGTGCTTTGATTTATGGCCCATGGAGTGATAATGACCATTGTACCTTTCGGAATACGGTTACCGAGAATGGTGGTATCATGCGCGGCCTGTCTCATGGTCGACGGAACTGGAGGGTAGAAGCGGAGGACCTCGTTACACACCGCGTTCAAGTAAGGCAATGAGTCGATATCGGTTGAGGAGATAGGCTTTGACTGATTTTCGAGGCTGGGCAGCGACCCACGAATTTCTTCTCGTAGACGCGTCTGTACCGCAGGGTTTTGGCATAGGAGGTAGGCCGCCCACGTCATTGCTGAAGCCGTTGTCTCGTGGCCTGCTGCTAAGAAAGTCATATTTTGATTCACAAGATCGTCGTCGCTAAACCCGCCAGATTCTATCGCCACTGAGATGATATCGTGTTCTGTCCGCTCCCCTTTCTCAATACGTCTTCTCTTATCTTGGACAAGCTGTAGGCAGATTTGTTTTATGGTAACTGCGGCCTCTTGCATATCCGTATTGCGCTGAACGGGAAGTCGACGAAGAAACCACAGGGGTAGGAAGAAGCCAAGCAACTGAAGCGTTCTTCCAACCTTGCCCGGGTCGAAAATTGTTCGGTAGACTTGTGCAAGCTCCCCGTCTGGGTTTTGGATTGAGTTGAAGTCATGGCCCATGCCAGCAGTTCCAATGATATCTAGTGTAGCTCGGGCAGCCCAGCTGTTAATTTCAACAGTGATCAGTGACTTCTCGTTATGTTCGTATGATGCTCTGGGCTCCATCATCATCGCCGTAGCCGCTTCCCGGGCCTTACCCCAAAAAATGGGATACAGGTCTTTGATATGACGGAATGAAAAGGCCGGCATCAGGTTTCTTCTTTGCCTCTATGCCATGTGTAAGCGAACCGCACAGGATGCAAAAGAATGCGCCTTTGGGTAAGATTTACTTTGTGTTCATCCCCCTCGGCCAGGAGAACGCCTACGCCGAGAATACTGGCGATACTTTTGCGTATGTGGGCAGGCTTGACGAACTCATAGTTCTTGGTGACAAGCACTTCTCGGAGAGCATCGGGGTTTGCTGGTATGAGTCTTTCGGCATTGAAAATATGCAAATACCGAATTAGACCGTCGTGGTCAATTTCATCAAGCCACTGCCGAGCGGGATCTCCTGTCGGCTTGCTCAAAATCTCCGGGAAATGGCCCATAAGAAAAGAGCCACCCTTTGTAAAAGTCAACTTTAATGCACAGGGAAATCTTTGGAGATTTGACTTGCCTTCGGCCCTGGTATATTTCTCAGAGGACTAAAGACTCTTGGCCAAAGAACGAGGATCCAGATACTTTTCAGTGAAGCCAGTATACAGAATAGAGCCAGCGCCGTTGACGTAACGGACTCTCTCAATAACAAGTTAGGAATGTATTGATTTAACAGGAATGAAGCCATGCCGGCCAGAGCGGCAATCGTAAGGAAACTGAAGGTCATTTTGACGCACAGGACCGGGCTGTGATCCACAAACAGTAGGTAGGGATATTGGACAAGTCAAGTGCTCAGTGCAGTACTTGACTTCTTATACGAGCATCATGGCAGGGTCTGCTCGCATCCAACGGGAGAAAAGGTGACTGGGCATGGCAAGACAGCGGAGAGAAAGACGGCACCGTGTCTGAAAACACTTAAAACGCCATGCGCCTGAGGACGACGAAGCGGGAACGGAAGACGCCCTTCGCCGTTAGCCGCGCTCATAAAAAACAATGTACGGCACCCTGCGAAGCATGACTTGATGAGGTTAGAGCCGCGACGTACCCAATCGGAAATGCCTTTTCCCGTTGTTATTGCGCTGATGGATTGCGCTTCGATTCCATCTTTGATATGGCCAGCTCAATGCATCCTGACGTAGCTGGTGAACGGCGCTGCAGCCAGCCTCGGCACACTGAATTGGCGGACTTCATCTGATCGCCTGCTCCGTACCGGTGTTGGGTTATGCAGGTTGGCGCCTTTTCGATTGTGGCCTTTGTAGATCATAATTAGAACCGCGCTATTCTAGTTTCGATATTGGACCATTGACAGGGATAGATTGCGAGCCTCACCCGCGAGGTACAAATCATCACCAAGCTTCTACCATTGCTCTGCCATGACCCATTTGCATTGCTCACGAGCAACATTAACAGCGCTTCTTTGTAAGGCGGCGCTTCTTGTAGCACATACTGAATGAGTAGAAGCGTAAGGTAGGTAGGTATCTTGATATGATTGTTGGAGACGGCGCCGACAGGCTTCGGATCTGGCTCGCTACGCATGGCATGAGTTCTATCCCATTACAATCTCTTAACAGGGGTTTGTCGCTCTGTTTCTATTTCGCAATTTGACTTTTATCGAATACACGGATCAAAATGCGCAAGATCGTGCAATTGGAGTTATCCTGCGTGTGTGTGTTGACCCGTCTGTTGGGCACGCCACAATCACACATTCATACATCTGATACACTTCCATTGTGTGCGCGCGTGAACATGCTGTTTCATACGGTATTGACACAGTGGCTGCCTGATGCTGCTATTGTGGCGGTGACGTGACAATAAGTTAGGGGGATGTTATTGAGTGAATGGCGAAGATTATCTCACAGCAAGACTTCTGAGTCTTCGCAAGCATAAGAACCTCTCCACACTCCATTCTGATTTCTTTCCTTTAACCTTCAGCTACTGCAGACCTTCGAGATCAATTGCTACTCTACAACTCTTATTCACATTTGATTAACCAGAAGAGAGTCTTACTGCCACATGGCTGATCAAAGCAGCACAACAAGCCAGTCTTCCCCGCCGCCAGCAGTGGTAGGTACTCCGGCAGGTACTCCTACAGCACCAGCCCAGCCTCCGAGTTCGACCACGCCAGGGGCTGCCTCTCAATCTCCAGCTGCCAACCAATCCTCTCAGACTCCGATTGTACCTTACCCATATACTGAGCTAAAAGCCCACACGGCTAAGTGCGAGGGGTGTGATAAGAAGAACAAGGGTGTCGGCTGGCAATGCTCGAAATGCATTGTCAAATTCTGCCAAGCTTGCGTTGAGTCACGCGGCGAAGCAGCGCTTCGTCGTTGGCATCCACCATGCTTCCGACAGCCAGAAGAAGGAACCAAGGCTCGCAGAAGGAGAAAACGAACCAGAGATGTCACCGAAGATGGCAGCAACGACGCGAAGACTGGCCCCAGTAAAGCCCCTAAAATTGAGGAGCCGACTGCAAAAGCGAAGCCCGCAAAGCCACCCCAAGTTGGGCCAGGAGAGTCAAGCAAAGACTTGGGAGTCTCCAATCAGATGCCAACCACCAAACCCTTGCTCAGTAATGTCGGTGACCTTTGTCAAGCACAGGATCTAGAGCAACCTACCAAAACGGATCCTTCTGCACTCCACAGCAAAGCGCCATCCTCTAACGACGCACAAGATTCAAGCAAGCAAACCGAGCATCGTTCGTCAACTTCGGCCTCCTCGCTGTCCAATTTCATTAGTAGCGTGCTCAATGAGCGATATGGCTCTGTATCCACTGGGGAGCAGCTGGACTTTGCCAATCAAGGTAGCAATGTTACGGCTTCCGAAAGTCGTGCGCCTGCATACCTATCTTCCTCTGAGCCTCTGCCTTCTAAGACTTTGGCAGGCACAGCAATCGAGCAAGCAACAACGGCCAGGTACAACAGTGGAGAAGCTTTTGCTCCCGCATCTTCCGTGTTGAGCCCACCAAAGTATCAGCCAATCCCGTTCTTTGATGGCACCACCGAGTTGCTCAAAAACCCAGAAGGATACTCGACCGTCATCGTGAGTGCGGGTATTGTAGGGCTTTGCATTGCATATCAGCTGTCGAAGGAGCGTTACCAGACCGGTCATCACCAAGGCATTATTGTCTTGGATCACAGTCTTTCTGAGAACTCGGTCATGACGCCAGGACGTCTTGTGGCTTCCAATAAGTATGCTCATGACCAGACTTACATGGACTTGGGCAGGCGCTCTCTCAGGATTTGGAAGAGGCTTTGCGGCTCGGAAGAGGTTGCGAGCAAGGTCGGATACACACCAAAACAGTCAGACATTCGGCCAGACTGGCTTGCTGCTGAAATACCCGTGGAAGAAATTCGAAAGGGATTGGAGACTGGAGGCTTTCACACTCTGTTGGTGCCCAATTTACCGTCGATCAGAGAACGTTACTAACATAAAACAGCAACCCTACTCATATGGCGTCGTGGCTGCGTAACGAGTGTCGTGGATATGGAGTCCAATTTATCCGCTGCCGTCGAGTTCTCGATATTACTGATGACCATCGCGGTATCGTTACAGGTATCAAATATCAAACCAGGAGCAGTGATGCCGAATGGCATGTATTATGTCGCAGTGTTATTCTTGCCCTTGGAGAGTCTACCGAGTCCGTTCTGAAAGGCGTCTACGGCGACGACAATGACCTTGTGCTTGATCTTGTCCACGAAGCCCAGGAATGGATGATCCTCAAGGATTCTTGGCCTGAATCACACCCGCGAATTTTCCTCGCGGATGGCATGGTAAAATTTCCAATGGACATTGTGAACCGTGACAATGGCACATTTTGGGTTGGGAGCTCGATCGGCAAGTGCACAAGGAGAGAAAACAACCAACAACCAGACGAAGAGAAGCTCAAGATAATGCGGCGTTGGACAGAGACACACCTCCGAGGGCCTCCTACGACAAACCGCGCTGATTATGGTGTGTTCGACGCAAAGGTGTTGAAAAAGGGTCGTAACTTTTACACGGCAACGAAGACTGGAATTCCCATCATCTCAAAACTTCCCATTTCCTACATCGATCCCTATCGCGTCTACACGGAAGAAGATGCCAAGCGCTCTGGGTTATTTCTCTGTGCGGGATACGGTCAGGAAGGCCTGGCTCTTGGTATGGGCATTGCGGAGCTCATGGTCTGTCTCGTTGACAATCAGATACCAGAGGACATAGCTGCGCCTTTTGATGTGACTCAACACCTGGAAGCTGCTTCGGCTTGAAGAATACTCTTTTCCCTCTGGCATTGTCGATCTAGCGTCGTATAACATGGAGGTATGGTCAGTATGTGTGGTAGAATAATAATGCTATGGTTTATCTGCGCAGCAGAAGTATGAACTTCCGGTACGGTAACTTGGTCGAAATTTGAAGATTGCTTTTCATCTTCGGTTCGACGCTAAGCAACGTAGTTATGGAGAAGGGTGTAGAGCCTAAGAATCACTCAAAGGCTCGACTCGTTGCGAATGAATTCCTCAGGGCGGTTAACTTGTTCCTTCATAATTTCCTAGGTTGTGATGCGGTATTAATTCTCTCAGTTGTCTATAATCTATTCACAACAAGCAGCATGATAGTTTACCTCATCACATCCCTGTAGATGTAGTTGAGAATCCCTGAGAACTCTCTGTCTCTATTCCAAAAAGTTCATCATATTACAAATTCCTCAAAGTGAACCCCTGATGGATGCTTGTTACTGGCCTGCCCTTTCGCGTGCTCGGTCGAGAGGACGCCCTGGGACATGGGTGTTTTATCAATGTCAGATCGAAAGCTTTTGATTGATAATCGCTTTACACCAACCTTGAGATCTGCCAGGAAGATGGTTTCGCAGTGGTACAACAGCATGCATTTTTAATCATGACGGCTTTCTGACGACCTGGCGTTGGTGTATTCCAGAAAAAACCCCGCCTTACTACAAAGAGCCTCTTTAAAAAAGTCCCGAATGACGCCATACAGTAAACAGTCCACCAGAGCCGAAGTATAAAAGCTTTGCAGATTCGCGTATGATTTCTATGGAATTTATCCTGTAGACTTACAAATCGTTCGCGTTTGACCAAGCACTGCTCAAAATGGCCTCCCATCACGCCTTGCCAGCTCGCATCCATCGAGCGCCTCATAATGTCAATAAGGCCGCACCGGGGGTAAGCAGAAAATTCGATAGTCAATGAGCATTGTCGCTTGCAAAGGCTAATACTACGTGTCCCAAGATTCCGTATTTCACTCCAGCGCAGGAACCACCAGCTGGAAGCGCATCAGGTATGCGCGAGCCTAGCAAATCAATCCCCAAGCTTTTCCAGCCATTGAAGTTGCGCGGGTTGATACTGCAGAATCGGATAATGGTAAGAGATTGTTTTCCTATGCGAATCTGCTATGGGTATAATGGCATGACCTTTCGTTCTACTTTTCAATGTCCGGGTAGTTACCTTACGTATAGATTTCTTTGATGCTTACTGTCCATTAGCTGTCACCATTATGCCAGTATTCGGCTGAGGATGGTCATCTTTCCGCATGGCACCTGACTCACTTGGGTGGCATAATCCAGCGAGGTCCAGGACTTACTTTTGTGGAGGCCACAGCTGTGACATCAGAGGGCCGTATCACACCTGAGGATTCTGGACTCTGGAAAGATTCACAGATCGAACCGCTGAGGCAGATCGTTACTTTCGCGCACAGCCAAGGGCAAAAGATAGCCATCCAGCTCGCTCATGCCGGAAGGAAGGCCAGCACAGTCGCTCCGTGGTTAGATCCTGGAGACGTTGCGGGCGAGGAGCTTAACGGATGGCCTGACAATGTCTATGCTCCCAGTTCCATTCCCTATAACGAACATCATGCCAAGCCGCACGCCATGACCACAGCCGATATCCTTGCTCTCAAAAAAGCTTTTGCTGCTTCTGTCCGGCGTGCCTTGGTTGCTGGGTTTGACGTTATTGAGATCCACTCCGCCCACGGCTACCTTTTGCATGAATTCCTCTCTCCCGTAGTGAACAATCGGACGGATGAATACGGTGGCAGCTTCGAGAATCGGATTCGACTTCTCCTCGAGGTTGTGGATCTGGTCAGGGCGGAGTTGCCTACAGAGATGCCATTGTTGGTAAGGGTTAGTGCCACAGACTGGTTAGAAGAGGTTGAAGAGTTCAAAGGCAAAGAAACATGGACTTTGGACCAAACGATCGAGCTTGCTAAGATCCTCGCTCAACGAGGAGTGGATCTCTTAGACGTGTCATCGGGCGGTAATCATCCCGCTCAAAAGATTAAGGGTGGCCCTGGTTATCAGGCACCGTTTGCGAAAGCCATCAAGAAAGCAGTCGGTGATACCTTGGCCGTTAGCACGGTCGGCACCATCACAAGCGGTGTGCAAGCGAATGACTTGTTGGAAGGCAAGGAAGATGGGCAGCCTCTAGACTTGGCTGTTGCTGGAAGAATGTTCCAGAAAAATCCAGGGCTGGTGTTTGCTTGGGGCGATGAGCTTGGCGTGGACGTCCAAATGCCCAACCAGATCCGATGGGGCTTTGGTGGGAGAGGCAAGAAGAAGAGTGCCGAGGAGGGTTCCAAGCAGAAACTGTGAGAGCATTCTCCGCTGGGTGGCCAAATCCTCTTCACCTCTAAATAGACGACGTAGGACTTGTATTTCCAAAAACGCTGAACGGGTAGACGAAGCAATCGAAGAATGGCACATGGCTTTTGTAAGAAAAGAACGAGGACAACATCGTGCCTAGACAGACGCGTTTCCCAACGCCAATGCTTTCAGCCACAGATGTGCGGGTTTTTGTGCATGATATGCAGACTCGAATAATTGCGTCAGGCATGAGGCCCTAGCGAGCCGAATTCCGGCTTCCCCTTTTCGATCAGCTTAACCTTAACGCTCACGACGAACATCGAGATCTCGACAGCGAAGTGGATTCGTCCGCCTGGACCCTGTTGAGCTCAACAACCATGACTTCAATCCAGGATACCTGCTCCATATTTACTCCACCTGTGAGATGTGGCGAGTGTGCGGTCCCCGTATCCACTGGTCTGATCGCCACGACCCTCCCTCCGGAACAAGATTTACGGGTCTGTACCTTTGATTGGTAACTATGCCGTAACTTGACGCCGCCGCCTGCTCATTCCAAGCACGGCGTTGGGATACGTATCTGCGCTGTGGTTTTCCAGCCTAGCACCGCGTTCTTGATAGCAACTGACCGGCACCTGGCACGACACAAGCACCCACTTCTATTAAAAAAAAGGCGTTGGGACCGTTTTATCAATCCGCTAGCTCCGACGCTGGCCGCATACGTGCCCCAATCCTTATCTTAGCTTGATGATGCTGTAAATTCTGACCCTTTTGAGTCGAGCATCAGCTAGCGTTGCTGGGTTATTCCTCTCTGAATCTACGCACCCAAAGGCTGCTGCTGCTGCAGTCCTACATTGAACCATTCCTCACAGATCCTGAGACTGAGCTTTTGTAATAATCTTACCAATACGGCAGCATACGTGGCGCGGAACCACTGCTTTGTTCCGCTCGCTCTCCAGCTGTCGTCAGTGGGAAGATTGCGTCAAACAAAGAACGTATCCACCTATGACGACGCAAGCGGAAAATCAATCTTAAGTGAACATACCAGCGTTCAGGTCGGATACTGCAAGTGCTCTGGTCCAAATGTCTAACGACGCTCAAAAGCACATGGGCAGCGGAAGCCCTTACAGTTCTGTTCAACGTGATTTTGCTGAGGAGGCAGAAACGAGTCGCTCCAAATCTTCTACACCTGAACACCCTGCGAGCCCGTTTTCTGCACCGCAAAGACCACGAGAAAAGAAAAAGGTCGTCTTCACATCTCAAGGAGAGGCGCCCTCGCAAATCCCTCCTGGTGATGCATCTCGACATGGCTCCTACTCGCATTCGAGACAAGGCAGTGGAGCATCCTCAATTGGACCTGGTTCCGCTTCAGGATCTGAAGAAACCACTGCAGTACCCACCACTGCTTCGTCTATTCGTAAGCCTAGGCCTGCTATTCGAAAAGTTGCTACCGACGGAATCTCCCAGGATGCCATCCAAGCAGATCTGGACGCCGTGTCTCTGAGACTATCTAGACAGCCGACACTTGCAGACGAAAAATCCCGAGAAGCTCACGAAGCTGCAAAGAGGCTTGAAATGGACGAATCCGAAGCCGTTTCTGCTTACGGAGGAAGCTCATCTAACTCGCCCGCCGTCGTCCCAACTGCTCCGGGGGACGACATACCCCTAATGGATTTAGGAGGAGAGCATGAAGAGCTTCGAAAGACCAACACCCTTGTCGAAGCAGAACAACTGGTCAGGAGTCACACCCGCAGGCGGCAGCCATATCGCGGCGCCGACGTGAGGCCTGTCTCTGTCTACGATACACCCATCGAAGAGCAGCGAATCATGGATGAATACGTTCCACGGCCAGAACGGTACCGTGGAGGTATTTTGTCTTCACTTATGAAGCTGTACGACCCCCATGGTCACAATAGCCATTACAGCCGCGTCAACTCCGCGACTGCTACCCCAACCCCTGGAGGAACTCCGCGTCACTCGCCTCCAACATCTGGAACTTCTACACCTCTAAAGAGCTTCAAACACTGGTATCAAAATCACCATGCAAACGACTCCACGCCGTCAATGATTGGTCGTCTTGTTGAAGGCTCAGCGTCGTTAGGAGCGCCCGGCAATGCAGAAATTGGTGAGGAGGTTGCAAAGAAGATGAAAGAAAATCGACCTGTCCACCACAGGCAAAGTAGCAACGCTCTGGACCAGGCCTTCAAGAAAATGGGGCACAAATCGGGCAAGTCAAAGCTGGATCATCAAATCAAGATCACGATACATATCTCCGAGGTCATTCAACGCCAGCGGTACCTCCTCCGACTGTGCCGAGCTTTGATGCAATACGGAGCACCGACACATCGCTTGGAGGAGTATATGAAAATGTCCGCACGCGTGTTGGAAATAGAAGGACAGTTCCTCTACATTCCAGGATGCATGATTGTTTCCTTTGACGACTCTGCCACGCACACGACTGAAGTCCAGCTTGTTCGCACCTCGCAAGCGGTTGACCTCGGAAAACTGAGCGACACTCACGATATCTACAAAGCCGTCGTACATGATCAGATTGACGCTAAGGAAGGCTACGATCAACTCGACCAAGTATTGAAACGGCCGAACAAGCATAAACGCTGGTTGCTTGTGCCTGTTTACGGGTGTGCCGCCGCGGCTGTCGGACCGTTTGCGTTCGGAGCACGACTCATCGATTTGCCCATTGCTTTCCTGCTTGGCTGTATCTTGGGCATTCTACAACTTGTTGTAGCTCCGGCCTCAGAAACATACTCAAACGTCTTTGAAATTAGCGCAGCAGTTTTGACATCCTTTCTTGCCCGGGCTTTTGGGTCCATCAAAGGAGGCAGTGTCTTTTGTTTTTCTGCACTTGCTCAGTCATCCATTGCTTTGATCCTCCCGGGCTATATTGTCCTGTGTGCTTCATTAGAGCTGCAGTCCCGTTCAATAGTCGCTGGATCTGTCCGCATGGTTTATGCAATTATCTACTCCCTCTTCCTCGGTTTCGGCATCACAGTGGGCACAGCCATCTATGGCGTCTTTGACGTAAAGGCAACTTCTGACGCCACATGCCACAACCCGAGCACTGGATATCTCATCTTCCTTTCCGTCCCCTGCTTTACCCTGTGCCTCTGTATCATCAACCAGGCCAAATGGAAGCAGACGCCCATCATGATTATCATTGCATTTGCTGGCTATATTATCAACTACTTCACATCCAAAAGATTCCCCGGCAACACGCAAGTCAGCCAGACACTAGCCGCCTTCGCCATCGGCCTGATGGCCAACCTTTACTCACGCCTTGGCGCGCCCACACGCAACCTCAGCCTCGACGCCTGGGAGCACCGTCTCCGGCCCTGGCTCCGCCGCACCCGCCAGAAGCAGCGCACCCTCCAGCGTAAAATGACCTTCCAGAACATCCCCAGTGGCGACCTCCCCGACCCAGCCGAGGAGACGAAGCATGCCCGTGCGTTCGGCTTCGGCCTCGCAGCGGCTTCCATGCTGCCTGCCATCTTCGTGCAGGTGCCCTCGGGGCTCTCGGTGGGCGGCTCGCTGGTATCGGGCATTGCTTCGGCGAACCAGATTACGGGACATGGTGGGGATGGGGGCAATGGGACGACGGTGGTGAGTTCGGCGGCTGATACGGGCAGTCTGAATAGCGCGGTGTTCAATGTCGGGTACAGCGTGATTCAGATCGCGATTGGGATTACGTGCGGGCTGTTCTTTTCGGCGCTGGCGGTGTATCCGTTTGGCAAGAAGAGGAGTGCGCTGTTCAGCTTTTGAGCCTTACCCACAAAATCGTGCACCCGGCGTGGTTCTTCGCTTGTACACTTTTGTTCCTTATTTTCGTGCATTTTCTCGACGGATTTGTGTCCAGCCGCGACTTAATGATGGTGTTCAAACACACAGTTGCATGGCTTCATTGGTATCTGGGGATCCAAGCATTATTCGGTGTTCATAGGTGGCGAGAATAGACATACAGCATGCATAGACTTATCCCATAGATTGTAAGATAGAGAATGCCTTCAATCTAAAAAATTGGCATGATAATTCATTCATCTGGCCATACATAACGGTGCTACACGCTTTGCTACCTTATGCTAATCCGTAAGCCACAGTTCAAGCGCACTTCTGCTTGACGAAGCTCCGATATAAAACCCAGCCAATGAGCCAATCTACCATCCCTGGCATGATGCAGACATCAGAATGTAAGAAGCACCCAAAGTTCCAGCCAATGCCCAGCAAGACACATGCCACCACACGTATGATGAACAACTCATTCTTCCATCCCACTGTCCAACATCCCCCACATCCGCCTACAAATCTCCTGCACATCATCCCTCCCCCGGTCACCTCCACTCCGTCCTCCATCCGCGCTCTCCAAACTCCCCGGCCGAGTCTCCACCTCCCCTTCTCCGCCTCCACCCCCAAACCCCTCAAAACTAACCTTCGGCTT
>JAGFVP010000403.1:0-21748 GCA_021031095.1 Bathelium albidoporum
GTTAAAGGAGATATTATTACGTTAACTAGTATATTTCCTTATAACAGTTTTTAAATATTTATGTAAAAGTATGTATAAAAGTGTTATTTATTAACTCTGTTATTCCTTATTAAAGTAAGATGTTAATACTATTTTAAGTAAATATTAACTGATTTTTAATGTTCTTAATTTTAGTAAAACAGGTATTTTAAATAATATTAAGGACGTAAAAGATAATATTACGGTGATTTTTTATGTCTTATAATATATACCTTTTAGTGGAGAGACGGGAAAAAGAGTTTATTAAAAAAGTTTTAAATTACCAGATAAAAGCGCGGTATTATTTCTTAATAAGAAAATAATAAAGACCTGTTTTTTTTATCTCAGTAAATCTAATATAATATTAATCTAATATATTTCCGTGAAAATATTAAGAAAACCTAAACCGGATGGTATTCTTATTATAAAATACGGTAATATTATAAACCTAGTTATAAAAAATATAAATATTATAAATATAAATATTATTTTCAGAATAAATAATATCACTTAAACCTATAATTTTATTAAAATTGGGTTAAAAATATTTAATTTCTTAGACACGGAAACCACTTATATTATTATTATTAGTAAAATTAAATATACCTACCAGACCTAATAGGTTTAAAAGTTTAAACAGTTTAGCTGTTTTTTATAAGAGTTATATTATTTATAACACTACTTAAACTGTAACTTATATAACTATCTGAATTTAGGAGAGTTATTTATTAGTAAACACAGTAAAATTAGAAGTTATATTATTTAAAGTTGTAAATAAACCTGGAATAATAAGAGTATAAAAAATTTCTTCCGCTAAAGTTTTTAACACTAAAAACTGGGTACTAAAAGAACTTAATATTAATTAAACTAAAGATTTAAAAGGTGTGAGGCGGGAAGTTAAAAGAGTTAGATTATACGCCTCCCGGATAACTGTTAGGAAACACTGTAAAACTTTTTAAACAGCGTTAATACTGAAGAGCTATTTTAAAAAGTACGGAGGATTTTTTAAAGGTTAGGAACATCTGTTTATAATAAAACCTGTTATTATAACAGGTTTAAAAGGATAGTCCTAAATAAAACATGAAAAGACTTAGTTTAAAATTTAATTTTAAACAGGATTAGTAAAAATAAAAACGTGTAGTTAATAAGTAAGAGAAATAACTTTCTTATTATATATAAAACTTTATTTTACACTAAGACACTAAAATAATAGCCACTTTTATAACAGAGGAGTTAAAAAAATAAAACAAAAAAATCAGTAAGACTAAAAAAAGAATAAAAAGGTTAATAAAACTGAAGCCGTGACCTTACTGTGTGTATTAAGGTTAGTTATAGTGGTGGTGATGGAGGAGGAAAAAAAAAGAAGAAGGTGAGAGGGTGAGGTTAAGTGAAGGTGGGTGGTTACGTCAGAATTACGTATGGTGAGTTATATGACTCTGGTGGGGATGACGACTAATACCGCAGTTACTAATTATTATGGTATACGCTGAGAAGAAGAGAGAGAAGAAGCTTGAATTCGTGAAAGATGGGCTATGAGCTGCTTATATACATGGCTGCCACCGATGGATGCTGCTGCCGAACCTCTCAAGCCACTTCCGAACCTCACTAATGCTGCTTCCGAACCTCCATCTGTTACTTCCGTAACAACTATCCTTTTCCAGAAGATGTTCCGAATTATCCTTCTGGCGAGGACGTTGCCAAATATATCCAAAGCTATGCCGCTTATTTTGGGGTGTCTGAGCACTTTCGCCTTGGTGTGAGCGTCGAACGCATTGAGCGTTCTGGCGACGGGAAGCAGTGGCTTATCAAGTTAAAAGATAAAAAATCTGGGTTTCAAACAGAACTCTTTGACAAAGTGGTCGTGACTACCGGTGCCTATTGTCAAGCGTTTACGCCAAAGTACCCGGGCATGGGCAAGACGAAGATCCAGGTTCTTCATTCGCAGAACTTCAAGGAGTAGGTCTGATGTTACTGCTGTGGGGCTTGACTGATGCCCGTAAGGCCTAATGACTTTGCCGGAAAACGCGTAGTTGTTGTCGGCTTTAGCAACACTGCAGCAGATGCTGCAACCGACCTCAGCAAAGTGACAACCCAAACTTACATCTCACACCGGACGGGTGCTCGCATAGTAAGTGCAACCCGAATCATTTCTGGAACATTGTTGTGTTAAAGAATCTAGATCACTCGAACGATGAACAAAGGCAAGCCGATGGATTGGAAGGCTAGCCGTCGTGTCACGAGCCTCACGCAAAAAGTGAACGCTCGCTTTCCGAGGCTCACTGCAAAGCTAGGAAGTTGGTTTCTTGAACGAATGATGAAGAAACAATGGCCGTTTATTCAACCTTCCTGGAATCTCTCCCCAGCACCGCCTATCGCGAACAAGTCTCCCTTGGTGAACGACGAAATTATCTTCTGCCTGAAAGCTGGCACCGTCAATTCTACGCGTGACATCCAGCGCTTTATCCCCGACAGCAAGTCTCTCGAATTTACTGACGGTGTCACTCTCACAGACATTGATACCGTCATTTTCTGCACAGGTTACTACTTCGACTGGTCCATCTTCGCTTCCGAAGCCGATCCCACTGGCTTCGCCGTGCCAGAATGGGACGCGTCGCCGCATCAAAATGGCCTGCGCTTCCCGCGTCTGTATCAGGGCCTGCTCTCCACGCGCTTCCCGGAGTCGCTGGCCTTCATCGGTCCCGTGCGCGGCTTCTCCGGCTCCGCGTTCGCCAACTACGACCTCTGGTCCCAAGCCCTGGCGCAGATGTGGAAGGGAAATTATCCGCTTCCTTCGCGCGCGGAGATGGACGCATGGTGTGACCGCAACTACAAGTCGAATCTGGCCCAGTTACAGGACTGGCATCTTCAGAAGGTCGGGCTTAATCCACAGGAGCTGGAGCACTGGCTGAACGACGCGGCAGGAAATAGGGTGAATGAGATCTTGGGTAACTCGTGGAGCTGGGCGGCGTGGAAGTTCTGGTGGAGCGACCGTGCCCTGTATAAGTTGATCATGACAGGCATTGATACGCCGTTTCCGTATCGTTTATTCGAGGGCAGGAGAAAGAAGTGGGATGGTGCGGCTGAAGCAATCTACAAGGTTAATGGAAAGAAGTATGTTAAGTAAGGCGAGTTTCAAATGTAGATCGATGCGATCTCATACGAGTTTCAATGTAAGCTAGTACCCGATTAGCCGTTGCTGCATGCAAATGCTAGTGTGAGGTCGATGGATGAAGAAATGCCTCGAGGCAAGAGCTATATCTTTGGTAAACTCCAAAACCTCGAGGTTCTCTGTGCCATCGCCAAGGGCATGGTGGCGGTCATGTACCGGTGTTACTTTGATTGGAGGTTCTCGGCCTTGGGGCATTCGGGCAGTGTGCATTAGATGAGCCCCTTTTTATGATCTGGGTGTGGCGTTATCGCCACGCAGTGCCATGATACAGCTGCTAAACAAGAGAAGTAATCCGCATTGAGATCACTACCAAACTATTAAAGTACTAGCGGCTTCATGTCGCCTTTAAATCATCGTAGGCTAGGTCCGGTCATCTCCCTTGACTATTGTGCCTGGTCCGTCCTTGTAGATATGGCATGTCCTAGTCTTGCGGGCTCAAATAATCCTTGCGCTGATGACAAACCCTTTGCCTTTTGGATTAAAGTGAGACTTGTGTATAGGGTTACCAGCTCTGGACCTATCGAGTGATTAGGAGGCAGCTGAGTAACGACAAATCAGGACTCATTGCTTTATTTGCACTTCGAAGATCTTGCCAAGCTTCTAAAAAGAATCAAGAACCTTCACTAGTCTTGATTTGAGCATGCAACGCGATTGAAATTCAGGAGCATCAGAGCGCAGAGAGAGATTACCTTCTCAGCGCTTCCACCAGGCACTGAAAACATATCCATTGCGCCATCACAAAGTGCTGGAAGCTGAGTTTTAGGATATCCTGTCAAATAGATCGAGCTTGTTGCTTTCGCGCTGACGGAGTCATCCTCGCCCTTCTCCTCACCCTTCTCTTCGCCCTTCTGCTCGACTTTCTCCCTGCCCTTCTGCTCGAATTTCTCCCTGTTCTGCTCCTGCTCCTACTCCTGCTTCTGCTCCTGCTCCTGCTCCCTATCCTTATTCTTATACTTATTCTTATCCCTATCCCTGTGGACAAGAGGCTTCTGAATTACAAAACAAACAATTGAGGGTGTTAGATTGTTGAAGATAGTGAATGCTTAGTGTTGTTCGAACATCAAAGAAATGAATGCTTTGAAGATAGCGAGAGATAGGTCTTCCGCTGCAATCAGTGCCGTTGGTAAATGACCAACAGCAGGCAGCCGGCAGCACACCGGCTAATGATTTGAAACAAGGATTGTTGGAGCTGCTGACTTGCGATAACATAGATAAACCTCGGGAAGCATGGGTGCGGAAGCGATCTTCCACTTATCTTCCTGGATGCGGCCAACCCACTGGAATCAACTGACTAAATTGCCGTTCTTTGGATGTATACGTGCAAGCGCATAGATATGACAGACACATGCCCCATAATCAGGTGCTCCAAACTGTGCCGTCTAATGATATTTGAATTGATTCTCACAGCAGCTGAACCAACAGCTGAACCACCGTGCACATGGCCGTGCATAGCATCATGTTAAGTTCATCTTAGCTAGCACAATTCAAAGCCATGTGTTTGCTCCTGATTTTTCTCTGTCTCTAAACTTTCTTCGTGCAATTTCACGAAAATCACAGAGACAATGCGCTGAAGTGAAGGTGATCTTGAGAGGTTTGCTAAGAGCACGTCACACTACCTACCTAAGTCACGGTAACAGCGTAAATCGGGAACAGGCCTTCTAAACTTGTGAAAATTTGTTGATAATTCACCTAATTTCCTCACCTCGCTCTATACCAGCGAGCAGCCAAAATACAGACCGAGAAAAATCTCCCAATGACCATCGCATCTACCATGGCGTGCATTCTGGGACACATCGCGAAGTTTCTTCGATAATGGCCGTTCTCGTGTCTGGTATCTCAACAACTCTCGGTGACATCGCCGACGTTTCCTGCCACTGGTTTCGACGTCATCGTGGATAAGTATATCCTTGAAGAGAAGCAATTCGATGATTTCGAAAAGGGAAGATACTACCCGGTCCACATCGGCGAAGTTTTTGCCTCTAGATACCAAGTAGTCGGCAAGTTGGGCTTTGGGGTTACCTCAACTGTTTGGTTAGCACGCAACCTTTGGTAAGCAAGCCCGTTCCAGTCTTAGGTACCACCTAGGCAGGTACCATACCTAAAGCTACTAAAGATCTCTGTCTAGCACCCATGAATACGTGGGCCTGAAGGTATACACTCGTGATATTGTTAATGAGCATGAGCTCAACATCGCTCAAATCCTAAGCAAAGGAGACTCTTCACGTCCGGGTTTCATGCATGTCAGATCCGCTCTTGAAATATTCACAATTCCACGATCGGGTGGAAATCACAAGTAACTGGTGCAAAAGCCTATGTGGGATAGCTTCAAGGATCTTCTCTGTCGCAACCCTGCTAGTCACTTCACGGGAAAATTGCTCCGAGCAAGCCTTCCAGGTGAGCCACAAAATCAATATTTCTGTGGAATTGTTCTAACCAAATCCAAAGATATCAAGGCCGACAATATCTTCGTAGACATTGTCGACAAGTCGATTCTAGACTTCTTTGTCAAGGCGGAACTAGAAGATCCCTCTCCACGCAATTTCGTGAATAATGTACCCATCTATTTATCACGCTCTTTCGATCGTCCGAAAGCTTGGGGAAGAGCAGCCCTCGGCGACTTCGACTCTGCTGTGCATGGAGAAAAGAAGAGGACTCACGATACTCAGCCCGATGTCTGTCGGTGTCCCGAAGTGATGCTTAGGACAGAGTGGAGCTATCCAGCAGATATCCGGAATGTTGGTGCTATGGTTTTTAACAAGAACGCTCAAGTCGCCCAAACTATCACTTCTAACTTTTTGTAGATATGGGACCCTTTCGAGGGAAAAATATGTTTTACGGCGACGACCCATTGGAAAAACGATATTTAACACACGCGCATCTTGCTGAAGTCGTGGCGATGCTGGGACTACGGCCATCGGACTTGCTTAACAGAGGATCGCGAAGTAAAGAATTCTTCACCGATGATGGTAGGCTCGTCAGGACTCTTTCTAGCATCTTATCTAACTCTATCTAGGTCAATGGAAAGCTGATGTCCCAATATCCGAAGATCTAAGCTTGAAGGGTTCCGAAGAGAGATTTGAGGGTGGGGAAAAGGAAGAGTTCCTGCAGTTCATGAGAGGCATATTGCAGTGGAAACCTGAAGATCGTAGAACAGCGTGGCAGCTTCTCCATGACCCGTGGCTAAAGGGTATCTCATCCTATTTCCTGTAGCGTTAACTGAGATAACTGCATAGGCGAATACCAGACAGTAATCCGAGTCTTGTTTTTCAACCGTTCTTTCAGCTTTCATCACCTGCACGACGCGTGAAGCGTGGTTAATTAGTGAGTGAGCTATCATCGTCGTCATTGTTGACTACAGGGTGCAACTCTTGGTAACAGCACAGTGAATGCCTAACCAACCCAGTTACGACTGTTCTTGAAACTATCCAGGCTTGATATATGAGTTTACCACAAGTTCAGTTTTCAATATGTACGTTTGGTTGGTTGTTTACCCTGGAGCTGGCCTAGGAAGATATGCATGAGCGTTGTTCGGAGCATTACTCTGAGCGACAGGCTATTGAGGGTGTTTGTAGAAAATGAGATATCTCTGGTGGCAGAGCCCAGAGCATGAGAAACAAGACATACAAGAAGTTTCGGACAGGGATAAGCGGTCCCAACTCTCACGCCGTAGTCAAACTCAGAGCTTCGCGACGTGACTTGCTCTCGGGATCAAAGTACGGCCTCTCACCAAGACTGACCGCCCTGTGTCCCATGCGCGAACCAAAACCATCATAGTCGTACGTAGCCGTATGGAACGTGCAGCGATTGTCCCAAATTGCCAAGTCATTTACACTCTGCCATCTGTGCCGGACCTGCAGATCATGGTTTTCGGTGATGAGCCGTCCGAGCCGGTCCAGCTGATCCCGGCTCTCTTCCTCGGCGAGCCCGTTGATCCACTGCACATGGTGGCCAGCACCAAACAAAGACTTCCAGCCTGTGACCGGATTCGTGCGTACGCAGGGGTGCACGGCGGTTAGATCGGTGCCTGCGTTCTCGGGTGCGCCGCGGGTCTTGCTGTATAGCTCAAAGTTGTTTTCCTTGGCTGCGAGCGGAAAACCCGGTTGACCGTAAGTTGCCGAGAGTGCTTCGAAGAGTTTTTGGAACGGCGGCGAGAGACGGTCATACAGTTCATAGCCGGAGGCCCAGAGAGTATCTGTCGAGCATATTCGTAAGATAAAATACAAAAGACCAACGCAGGGGATCCGGGTATGAGATCTCACCACCACCGGTTTTTGGCAACTGGGTTAGCCTCAACACTGCATAATCGCTTGGCATGGGTTCGAATGCAATATCGCTGTGCCAGCTTCCTTTGGCACTTTGTTTCTTCCCAGCCCAGTCGAGGGCTCGGCTCTTGTATAGTTCTCTTGACTGAATGGAGCTAATTACGCTGATTTCGTCGTCTGTACCACCCAATCTGCGGCCGGAATTACTAATAGGGTGTATGTGAAGCTTGGATGTCTTGGGTTTGCCTGATAGCTCGCCTAATCGCTGGGCAAGTTCCTTTTGGAGGTTGTTGTCCAGATCATCCTGCTTGCGGAAAAAAACTACACCCCGCTGGGAAACTATCATCTTGATCAGCTTATCAACGGGGACGAAGGTCTCGGGGACTAATACCGGTGATTGCAAGATCTTTTATGAGCGCATCGGAATTGGAGGCTTGGAGCCACTCTTTCAAGTTCACATTTACAAATTCTCTTCCAATAATTGGAGTAAGGTCGAATGACTGATAGCCGTTCAAGACGCCGCTGAGTTCCAATGGTGTTCGATGACCGCTTTGAACCTCTGCAGTCACTTGTGTTTTAGCAATTGTGGTAGACATTGCAGCGATCCTGACTTTTAGAAGAAAAGCTTGATCATCCTAATTACTGGACGCAGCCGGACTTCTTAAAAAACGGGAATTCGGGCATTTTAAGGTCTGAAAATTTGATCTGCGCTCAAAAAACTACTGGATCATGGTCGGAGCTGCGGATTTGGGGTTACTTCTAAAGGCAGACCGACCAGTTCTCTGCGATCGTTTGGTTGAGAAATCGATTTACAATCGGAAGAATGGAACAGCGACGTAAACTCAAACGAATGATGCAAGGTTAGAAGATGTTGGATGCATGATTGATTATACACCAAAACCCAGTGTAGGCTACGGGCGGGGTATGAGGGGTTTTAGGAGGAAATTGTAATCTTTTTGAAACGTGATGAAGGTGGTCTCGTTCTCCGGTTCCAAGGCATAGGGAGAAACTTAGGACACGTATGTGATGAGATCAAATGTGGTCCGTAAGGCATGATATTGCAACACCGTACACTTTATCCCTTCATTCTAGTTCCAAGGCTGGAGCTTGCTTAGCTTTCTTGACCCGCCAGTCACGTAATCGTGAGCAGGGTTGGACAGGTTGAGCTTAATTTTACTGAGCATCAATCGGCGTAAATGACATGAGAACGGGTGGAACGGGACGAGGCCGGAAGCGGATGGCAAGGAGAGAATCTGCACCGCTATGCCATACCTGTCATAAGCTAAATTCCTCGTGCTAACTTTACGTATCTCACTCAGCTTCCATTCCAGTGTCCATCCGGTCATTCTGATCAAATTCCCTACGGGCCAAAAAAAATGCCTGCGGCGCGGAATGAAATGAAGGTGGTGTACTGGGTTAGCGATTTCAGAGTTTGAGTGTAAAGCCGAATTGTGCATGAGTCGTTTGCCCGATCGAACCCAGCCCTACAGGAAGCTCTGCGTCCGATGCTTACAGCGTGCATGATCTCACCAATCGACTACCTTGGGTATCTTAGAAACTGGCGTCGCGATGCGCGCACGCGAACTTTTAAGCAGCTTTGGCTCTAGGGCTTTTCGATTAGGTATCAGACGTGCAGAAACCATACCCATGCTACTAGGTAAGTCGCTGGCAGGAGCTCCCCTAAGGATTATGTGCAGAAATGGCGCAAAACGCCGGGCGCAGGAGAGCGCTGTACCTTGTAATATGGGATATGATGTGAGATTTTGTCTTTAAGCGTGTGTACCAGCCCTCCGATCTGACCTATTTACGGGCAACTCTGATCTTTACTATACGAGATAAATACATAGGTACTCACCCGTTCATTCTGGATCTGAGATAAGTGTCCAGCACTCATGTGGACGCATTAAATGCTCGTCTGGTCCTAATTGCTCTATAAGTCTTATACCATGAGCTAGCAACGTTATCTCCTCGTTCAATTAAATGGGCAAACTCCTGATTACAATCCTTCACGTCTTTGTCGCAAAGCGTTTATCTTTCCGAAGGCTACTGATTATACACTGGCCTGATCATGATTCAATCTGCGATCATCAAAACTGCTAGGCAAGACCATTATGCGAGTGCTCGGCGTCATGGGCCGACAACCCCGGTTCGTGCACGTCGATAACTTCTGACGAGCTTCATCCCCTCGTGCCACCCCATAGTTTCGCCATTGCTTGCGATGCTTTCGAAGCGATATGGCTTAAGCTCATTGTTCAAAAGTCCATGGCGTCAGCTCAGATATCCGACTCCCTATCCAGCAATATGTCAATTGCGACTCTATACTGCGGACAATATTGCTGTTCTCGGAGGTGGTATCACCGGCCTGGCAACTGCCTATCATATTACAAAAGAGATTCCAACAGCCAAGGTCACAGTATATGAGGCTGCTCCAAGAATTGGAGGATGGCTTGCCTCAAAAAGAGTAGATGTGCCAGGAGGAAGCATTTTGTTTGAGCAAGGTCCACGCACCTTGCGGCCGGTGAACGGTTCAATTACTGCTCAAATGGTATGTACAAACACCACAATGCATGCGTCTTGATACCCGAATCTAACATTTTTATCCGTATCTAAGATTCAGGATCTTGGCCTCGTCAATGATACCATTTTCAGTTCCAAAAGCTCACCTGCTGCACTCGGTCGTTACATCTATTATCCTGATCGTCTCGTCAAACTGCCGGTGCCGAGTACACAGCTCGGAATTGCGCAAGCTATCACTTCTCTCATATCCGAACCTCTTCTCAGGCAGAACGTGTTACCTGTTTTCAGTGAGATATTGAAGGATAGAAGAGCTGACGACATCTTGGATGAATCTGTAGGATCTTTTCTTAGTCGGAGGCTGTCTCCGGCATTTGCAAACAATCTTATGTCGGCAATGCTGCACGGAATATATGGCGGCGACGTCTGGCGACTCAGCGTGAAGAGCATTTTTCCGGTACTATGGGAGTTGGAACGAAGATACGGAAGCATCATGTCTGGCCTAATTTCTTCCTGGAATAAGAGCGAAAGGCTCGTGAGAAAGCAAGACTTGGACATTTTTGAGATCATGCAGAAGTCGGACATAGATCCCAAACTTTTAACGTCCTTCCGCAATTCTGCAGTGTACACGTTTAAAGATGGAATCGGTCAATTCATCGACCGCTTGGCCGAGAGACTTCGAGAAAATCCCAAGGTCAAAATCAAAACAGATACGAGAGTCTCTGGGATCCAGTGGGAGCTAAAACATATTGATGTTGAACTCCCGGACCAAACCAAGGTCCATCATTCTCATGTTATATCTACCATCTCCGCGCCAACTCTCAAAAACTTGACTCAAGCCTATTACAATCCACGTATAACTCCATCAATGCCCGGCGAGATGTGCGCCACCACTGTCCAGGTAGTATCACTGTACTACCCGGACCCGAATCTCATGCCATATACCGGGTTTGGCTATCTCATTCCGCAATCCGTTCCCTTTGAGCAGAATCCACAAAGGGCTCTTGGCGTTATCTTCGACTCTTCGTACGGTGGAGCCACTGTTCAGACACCTGGTTCCACTTCCTCTGGTGGTAATGTATCACCAAACAGTCCCTCCGAACGAAGTCCCCCTCTTTCACAGGACACCGTCCCTGGTACTAAGCTCACTGTCATGCTTGGAGGCCACTACTGGAATGGCTATACTCACTATCCCTCCGAACAGGAAGCCCTCGACTTTGCCATCTCCCTGCTATATCGTCATCTCAACATCACCTCGCTCCCGACCGCCTATAACGTAGCACTCCAAAAGGACTGCATTCCACAGTACACTGTGGGCCACTCGTCGCTCATGCTTGCTACGCACAAGCATCTCCGCGACTGTTATGACGGAAAGCTGCGCGTTGCGGGAAGCTGGTACACGGGTGTTGGGGTGAACGACTGTATTAATTCGGCGTGGCGGGTAGCACGGGGACTGAAGGAAAGATTCAGGACAGGGTTGGAAGAGTTCGCAGATGAAGATCCTTGGATGCTGGTTTGTGCAGAATGTCTACGCAAGGGAAAAGTGCACCAGATGGGGAAAAGCCATGGATGATGGCGAAAACTTTTTAAAGAGATGCGTCATGTTGGATGAAGAGTTGAGGATGTGAACGGCCATTGAAGACGAGCAACGAATTGGCGTCAGCTAAGGATACCACAATCCTACTGAATTTCGTGTCTTGATGGACATGGTTCCTGCGACTGTTTGAAGAGATGATTACAGCTGGCAACGAGCTTGGTGCCATATTGTACACTGTGTGTATCTCTATGTATGTACAGGGTGCAGGGGCCCAAAAAGTCGAGTGTGGTTGGCCCCGTAGATCGATCTTGTTAGAGCCAAAAATTACAATACATCGCTATCGGAGGCATGAATCCGTTTAGTGTTGGCTCCTTTCTCATCCGCTTTGCCTCACTTTCTCCGTTGCATTACTTTTGTACACATTTCTACCAGTCCGTCTTTGGCGTCGCTTGCCGGGAAGCCATTCAGGGCACGCACCGCATTATCGACGTATTCTTGCGCCAGCTGCCGTGTTTGTTCGATACCGTCGCTTGCTGCTACTAATTCTCGGGCCTAGTAAACGGTCAGCAATGTCGTCCACTACTGGGTTCCCATGAGGTAGAGAAGACTCGCCCTCACAACATCCCCTTCTCCCCCAAACCTCCTTTGCACCATCCTCCCCACCTCCCCTCTCGGCTCCGCCCGCCATGCAAAAAGCAAAGGCGCCGTTGCCAGACCCAACTCCAAATCTGCCCCCGCAGGCTTCCCCAGTTCTCCACCCTCTCCAGTATAATCCAGCATGTCGTCTACCAGCTGAAAGGCCAACCCTAAGTTCCGCCCATACCGATAGCTTGCCTCTACCGTCTCCTGTTCCGCGTGACCCAGAATCGCCGCTGCTCGACAAGACTTTGAGATCAACGACGCGGACTTGAGATATGTCTTCTGGAGGTAGTAATCGAGTGCGGCATCGCTATAGACCTCCTGCTCCCTCACCCCCTGCCCCAGGCTTTGCCCCAGTCCCCCTGCGCCGGTCTGCGCTTCCGCCTCAGCCTCCGCTGCCGTATTCCTCAACTGCATAAACTCGCCCTCCACCAAATTCGCAATCACGCTCGCCAGTAACTCCGTCACCTCCGGGTCGCGCAAGCGCGCCAGCGCCACCGACGCGCGGCCGAGCAAGAAGTCGCCCGCCAGCACGGCCATCTTGTTGCCGAAGGCGAGGTTCGCGCTGGCGCCGCCGCGCCGCGTGCGCGCCGTGTCGAGCACGTCGTCATGCAGCAGCGAGGCCGTGTGGATCAGCTCGGTGATCTCAGCGAGGCGGTGCTGCGACGGCAGGATGTCGGGTGTGACGCTGGGATCGAGGGCGGTGGGGAAGGGCGGCGGCGAGGAGGAGGTAAGCGGGTTGTATTTGGTGCTGTCGTAGTTGGGCGCGGAGGGGTTATGGTCGGCGAGGATGGTGGGGTGGGTGAGTGGGGTGTTGATGGCTTGTGAGGAGAGCGGGCTGCTGGTGGTAGTGGAGGAGGAGTTGGAGCTGGAGCGACGGGTGGTGGAGGGAGTGCGGGCGGTGGCTTGAGACATAAGGAGGACGAGCATGGGGCGGATGAATTTGCCCTCGGATTGGGTGTAGTATTTGGCGACGGTGTCGAGGGTAGGATGTCCGGAGCCGAGGAGCTGTCGTATGTTGCCTGTAAGGAATTTCATTTCTTTCGCCACAGTGCGAATTGGGTCAACGGATATAGGGGATGGTTGTGGAGGTGGGTCGTGATTGAAGCCATTTTGCACGGCCGAGACCGCTGCGGCCCACGCGGATTGAGGTCTTCTTCGAGAAGGATGGTAATATGCACGTTGGATCGTCGGAAAAGCTTGAAGGCAATGTGGACATTGGAGAGTTCGAGGACGGGGGCCAATTGAAGGGGTGGTAAGCTTCGAAGCTTGCGGCGTGTGGAGCTTCATGCTCCAGTAAAATAAATTGTCGCGTGCTTCCTGTGCGAGCATGCAATTGCGCAACTGAAGTTTTTTACCTTGAAAATCTTCAGAGAGGGCTAATCACTTCGTACGACCCAGAAAGCAAGCACAATTTGGTTGAGGATTTGGGAAAGGCGGGATTAATGTGGTGGAGTTTGGAGTGTTTGAGAATTGGCGGAATGACAAAAACCGTTGAATGAATGACGCCGGCGATTTTCATCAAGCAGCGGTCAGGGTCCAGGCTCCAGATCTCGCATCTCACAGCTGCAGGAACAATCGGCTTTCCAGCTGGCCTCAAATGGTATTCCTTACCATGACTGCTGCCTCAGTGGCAGCGGTTCGGGAATGTACCAAGCTCGGTCTCGACGATGTCATTGCGTCAAAGTCATCATCAGAACCCTTATTGGAAGACCCTGAAGTGGGAAAACCGATTTCGCATGGACAGCTGATCGACATTTGTAGAAACTTGAAGAAGCACTATCAAGAAAGCAATGAGCTTGCAGTGCAGGTACCTTATCATCTGGAAGAGCTGCTTCGCGGCTCCAAGGTATATGTCCCTCCTCGACCACCTAAGAAGGAGCCTGTAAGTTTCCAACATCTCCACCCTTGAGATCTAACTGACGTTTAGTTATAGAGCGATGAATATAAGGCACTGATGGCCCGCTTGCGCGAGGAAGAGGAGGCTCGGAAGTACGAACGCATGCTGAATCCTCCACCGAAATCCGAAACATTTGCTCAGAGATTCCCAAATTCAACACATGCACATTTATTTCCCCCCACTGTTAAAGAGGAGGAAGACGAGGTCACTTATGCAGACGTGAATCGACAATTAGCGCTCATCCTCAATGTACTCGTCTCGATCATCGCGTGCAGTGTCACCATCTGGATGGCTGCACGCCACTGGAGCGTTCCTTCACGATTAGCCTTGAGCATGACTGGCAGCAGTGTCGTCGCTGTTGCAGAAGTAGTCATCTATTCTGGATACATAAGACGTGTGAAAGAGGCGAAAGATAGAGAGAAGAAGAAGACCGAGCAGAAAGAGATCTTGCAAACCTGGGTCATCGATGGATCGGAAAAGAAGCTCCCTGCCAAAGAAGGTGTGAATGGTGGTCAAGTCAGGAGCCGAAAGCGTAACGCTGGCTAGCTTGCAGATGAGTATGGAGAGAGAGAGTAAAATTCTGGCAAGCTCATCTCTTCGAAGTAATTCGAATGTGTTGAACGTTATGGAGAAGCCCCCTTCAATAGTCAAGAACGTCGCGTCGCACCATTTACAGACATTTCGGGATGTCAAAAACGAGTAGCCACTCAGTGAGACACTGACATTGTTCTATAGCACTCTACGGTCCCTTATCTTGGTATAAGTGCCTCCCATTGAGTTTAAAATGGTCCCATCGTGTCATATGCACAAGAATCCTTTCTCTAGGACAAAAGTCTGCTCAAAGTAGAAGTCAAGGCTTAGTTGACTCGCAGATGGAATAGGTGCATCAAAATTATGGCGGAGTTTACCAAATCGAAGGCTTTTTGGCAAGTGGTATCTTCGTATCCACGAAGAGCCAGCGCTGCGAATGCAACTAAATTCAGTGATTAAAGATATTACTATAAAGCATCTATGACGGTCTCGAACAAGGTGGAATGCGATTGAGTGAAGCGGACCATGGAAAGAGCTAGGCTATGGACAAAAAGGAGTCTCGCCACTACATTGGCGCTCAAGACTACCACCAGTATGGATCCAAAAACTGTCCATTTCATGGTACATGAAGGCAGCCTCCAGAGAAGCCACGGACCAAAAAGTTCATCCTGGTGTTCGCCAAGTCAACAAGTACTGTCCAGTCTTATGTCAAAAGCAGGACCCTGCATATCCAAGTATCACTGTTTGGTCTTGAGCTTCAAATCTGCAGCACAAAATCAGTCATTGGCTAGATGGAAAATCTCCCAAATCGGTGCCTACCCGGATTTTCCAGAATAGCGCCAGGTGCAGCTGGCATTAGAGCGCCTTTCGGTGGTTGACTCTTCGATTTGAAATCGTCCGCGATTTGTTCCATTGTTACCCATTCCACCCCTTCTTTGGCATTTATATACTCAATTATCCTGGAACACGCCTTCAGCTGACGGGTCCTCTTGTGCGAGGTTTTTTGTTCGCAAATTACATACCTTTCGAGCATAAGCAATGCATGCGGGTGCCCGCTCACATCTGGATGCTACGTTGTCGCGTAAGAAGCGTTGTCAAAGCGATTTTGAGCAAGAGGGCACTCACCACTGTGACAGGAAAGACAAATTCATCATACTCGCGGTAGAAATAATTGAAGTGATCCAACCATAACTCTTCCACATCCCTCGGATTGACCCATCCATGGCTATTTGGCGCTTTCTTGATGAACATCATCGGAGGAAGATCGTCCAAATACTATTGAAATGAGAGTTTTACATTAGAGAAGAGCGTTTCGGGAAGATAAACATGAGAAAAAGAAGATAAAAGCTGTTGAAGAGGAAACGGAATTTGCGGAGAAGACCCGACCTGTTAGGAGCCGGTTCGAAAACGATAAGAACATTCGAAAAGAGGACAGGCATCACGAAATTCTTTCAGGATAAAGTAGTGGAGCGCGATGACAGTATCCCTTTTCTGAAGTTTGTACAGGATTTTCAGCAGCTTCCAGCAGCACTTACCCAGTTTGCAGGAATTTCGCACAATCCTGTCATCACTCCCGGCTGTAATGGCTTCATCCAATGCTCTGGACTTTTGTCATACTCGATTGGGGTCCAAGAGTCCCCTGTGCGAAGCCAGTAACATTGGCAGTCGTCGTGGCTGAACGCTATGGAGGGAGGCCAAAACCTCAGTCGTGCTCCTATCAATACTGATCTTACTTACAATGGTCATAATCCAATCCATATCTCAGCATCAGCTCTGCACCCTCGCGACTCGACTCCCACCATGGCGCTACAATTCCTCGAGGCGGCTTTCCGTTCTGGAAATCTTGAATCAGGCGATAGCATTTGTCCATGATCTTGGTCTGCTGTTCGAGATTCATTGCCGTCGGGTTCTCATGGGAGTCTGATCCTCCCATATCACGTAAAGATTAGCACTGTCCATCCGGCCAAATCATCCTCATCGCTGAACCCCACTGCTCAATTACCCAATACCGCAATGAGAAGGACGCGGACGAAATCGCTTACATCCATGCAACCCAATCTCATGCCCTTTTTCAGCAATCAGCCGACACTCCTCCGGAAACGTCTCCAACGAATGGCCGGGGATGAACCACGTCGTCTTGATCCCGTACTTGTCAAACATCTTCAGCAGTCGGCGGACGCCGATTGTGCCCGCAAAGAGGCCGCGCGAGATGTCTGAAGTGCTGTCTTGGCCTTGATAGGAGCCAAGCCAGCCTGCGACGGCGTCGATGTCGACAGAGATGCAGCATTGAACCCCTGATAGTCGGTCAGGGAGGTTGTAAGATATCAGAGAACTTTTGTGATTGTGGTTTAGGTGATTGGTGGATATTTAAGTTCAGAAATCTGAGGGCTTTGAAAGGATGGGTTTAGTCTATAGGGAATGTTGTTTCACTTACGCTTTCTAGCCATGACGTGCAAACTGTAGCCGACTGACGATCGACAAGTTCGAGGCAGAGGTACTACAATGCAGTTGTATAAGAGAAAGGTATAGGATCCAGTAAGATTCCAATTTGAGTAAACGTGGAGTTATATTCTAAGTCCCGGTTATCTCACCAGGCATCTTTCAATTGAATTGTTCATAAGCATTTGAATGACGTGTAGCATCACGGTCGTGATCACTGCCCCTCCCTTAACCCCGCCACCCTGACCGTATCGCAAAGACTGGACAACGAGTCCCTTAACTCCAGGAAGGGAAAAAAACATAACGCGTGAGCTTTCTTTAATGCATAGTCCAAGCACCATGTCTCTCACAAGCACAATTGCGAGATTCAACACAAGACTATGTCTTGTGCATCTCATAAGGTGGAGTTACCTATTCTTTCGTCTTGTTGCACCAACGCAAATTCCTCTTCACTTTCTCAGATCACAATTCAGCCAGCCTTCTCCGTCACGCTGAAAAGACAGGCATCGGGAAGCCTTTACTGAGTTATGACGCGATACCTGCTACCAACCCGTTTATAGTTCCAAGCATCCGATTGCTAGGCCATGCTCTCCAAATCCTCGCTATCGACTTGAAGTAATCGCCTCCTCTCATTGCATGTGCTGTGATTAGCAATGCTCTTCGATCCATACTCATTTTACTCCACTCTTTCCGCTTCGCTTTCTGCTGGTACTCCTACCATTGCCTCCCTCGTCCATCCTGTCGTTCTTTCCTATGATACTCACTCGCTCATTGCTCCCTCCTGTTTCACTCTCGTCACTATCGCTACTATCGCTTCATGTCGATCACTCTGACCTTCGTCGATTCCTCTATATCGACCTCTTCTTCGCTGTCCGTTCTTGCACTGCTACTCTCCCGCGTGCTCCGATCATGCAATATTCTCGAGAAAATTGATGTGATATCAAGCGAGTTGATTGCGAAGGAGATTAATCGTCAAAGCTAAGAGCAGTTAGTAGCACCTGCTTGCCCCGATTCCATATCAAAGATCCAAGACCCGCCTTCCAGGACGGTCCAGCCCTTTTCCTCTTGTAGAACTTTGTCGATATGCATTCCATTGCGCGTGAGCGCTCGGCACCACTCATCCCAACAGTCATATTCGTATAAGGCGAGGTATGACGGTGTTCGTCCGGAACCATTCTTAAAATGAATATCAACTCCTACTCCTATCAAGAGAGATAGCTTCTCTTGTTTAATCTCTCGGTCTTCCCCTGTTACATGACCTGATCCCATGGCATATTGAATTGCACAAGATTCTGTGTCGAATCCCAAGATTGCGTAAGCATTTATTTCAGTATCCAGAACTTTGCGAACAAGTTTTAAAGCAGCGAATCCTTCTCCGAGTAGCCCGAGCGCAAGTGCTGTTCCGTTCATAACACACTGTGGATCACAGATAAACTTGTCCGAATCAAATATGTCTCCCAGTGTCATCATCAGCTGCTTCTTAGCATTGGAGCAATGCCATCGATCCTTATCAGTCGTGTACAAGAGCTCCCAAAGTCCGCAGGGCGCAGCTGTAGGTGTGTTTTCCTGTAAATACAGTATCGTCTGAATGCTATCTGCTTTTTTTCCCGGTATGAGGATGTCGTCGCAAAACGCACAGAAGCCTGTAAGGGCGCTGAAATCGGGACTACACTCTGTTAGACTTCTCTGAAGGGTGCTTGGTTTACTTACTCCTTTTCCAGTAGAGCTACTCCCTGACTTTTGAAATACTGAAGTATATCGATTCGACCGAATGCGATTGCTTCCTACAGAACACGTCTTTAACGGGAGATCAAGCTAACTTTCGGTCATCGGCTGGAAAATGGGTAACTTACGAAGAGGAGTACGTTGCACCCAGCTGGATACACATCATGTGGAGATATGATTCCTTTTCGAATCGCTGCATCAATTTCTTCAAGGCTGCCATGGCAACAGAGACGCTCAATCACATTGTAATCTTCAACAACGCGCAGAGCCTGAAGTTGAATAAATAGCTTGGGTTCCGCCTCACATGCCAAAAACCTGGAAAAGGTGGCAGCGATAGCTGTGGGATAAGTTTGGTGAAATGTCCTGAAAAAGATTTCTGCTTTGTCAGATAGTTCGACCTCGTGGAAAAGATCGTGTTGACGTGATAGTTTGATGAGAACCTCCCCAATGGGTGATTCATACAAAAAATACTCATAATACAAGGGCCGTTTTTGTGTTGCAACGCTGCCAAATCCTGATCTTCGGTATCCTGTCGCGTCCACGATCTCGAGATTCCTCTCCGAAGGCACAGCTCGCCGTTGGCGACGCGTTTTGGAGAAGACATTTATCTCTTGGGAGTAGTGCCATCGGTCGAGCGAAGTTGCTGTGGATCCTTGCGACAAGGCAGCAACCTCTTGCATGAGTGAAGATTGCAGATTTTCAAGCTCTGACTGCAGCCAGGACAAGAATTCCGATGACACTTGCTTCGTATCGCGGAAAGGCATGTTAAGAACAGCCATGTGAACATGGTCCTTCATGAGAAGAAAGGGTGTCAAAGCGATGTCTGGACTGTGTCCTATGAAGAAGATATCTCGATTGCTCACTTTCGGTAGTGCTGGTAACTTAGACACTGTACTGCATAGATAGTCAACTTTTGAGCTGATTTCGGCGATACCTCCCCTGATTTTGTCATGCTCCTTTTGCCCAATCCGACTGGTAATGTGCACATCGTTCTGCATTCGACTCAACCGGCGAGTCTGATCCATTGTGATATGGGCAAGCTTTTTTTGCATGATGAATGTCTCCTTTTGTCGCTCGTTAGTCCGTAAAAGCGCTTGTTGGTGATCGTCCGCCTTGGCTGCCACGAGTTCGAGGTGGCGTCGCAAAGCACTCTCGGACTGGATTTGACCAAAGCCAAAGTGTTGCCTGTTAACATCGCAAAGCAGCAGCGGTGTCATGATCACGACATGGATAATTTAACCAACCAGCCGATAAGTAACAAAGCCGTATTGAGCATAGACTTTGCACGCTCAAGCCCCAGTCTGGCCTTTTCAATCCTCCCAATATCAAGCACATACTTGATCTTGCTCCACGATGTGCCGGATTTTTTATGTTTTTTTGCTGTAATCACAAGAAAGTTCTGTTCACGCTCGACGGCTGAAATGGCAGATTTGAAAAGAGGCAGAGCTTTACCCAGGCCAGTATCAGGTACAGATGTTGACGACACATCAGCCTTGACCACTTCTAGACACCTTTTCGAAGACTCGACAAGAAGTCTTGTCTCTTTGAAACAGTCTCGCAAGTTTCGTATCTCTGAGGGTGCATCCTGGATGTCACAAAGAAATCGATAGAGCTCTAGGCTTGCCCGTAATACCACGTCAGCCGTACCGATAGAGCCGGTCAGTAGTGAAAACGGATCTGGCATGATAACTGCTGTGTCAATTTCAAGGGCATGAGGGAAAAGAATTTGGGTATATGATACTAGTGGAAGACTCCGTGGCTCTCATATAGCTTGCAGCCTCGCACAGCCCCAGTCTGCCTTACCTATGTTGTGACACCAATGATTGCCACGTACTTAGCAGGGTTACTTTGCAGTCCTTGCCGGCGCCAGACTTTATAGACAACTGAGGTCTCCCAGACCGGATCGGAACCTAGCCAGTCGTGACCTTTTCTTGAAGCCACATGACGGCCATACGATAGGAGAGCTTTAAAGTGAGTTTTTATAGAGTACTATGAATGACAGAAGCTTCGTTATTCGCTGCGTGTTATGTCGTATCTGGGTATCCATTTGAGACCCGAGCCAATCACTGTCAAAGGCCACACGGAGTTTGACCCTCAGAAAGATAAAAGATTATCGCTTCGCTCATTTAATCTTCCTATGCCTTTGTCTAAAGCTCGTGTAAAATCGTATGATCAATAATTACTTCGTGCATCCTAATTTCTGTAAAGTTGTCTGGAACAATCATTTCCGTGACGCCATTGGAGTCCTGCTCTGGGGATAAGGTGTTCTGTGTCCACCTCAGTCGAGTCAATATTGCTCATAAAACGTAAATGCTTGCTCTTCTTGCTTCGCTGCCGCTCTTATTCAATCACCGAAACCCAAGGCTTGGCACTGTTGACGTCGAGCGTAATGTGTACGATTCTAATTTCTCCCTCCCTCTCCCTGTCTCCCCTATCACCTAATTTTCTTTGGGTATTGGTAAATCAATGCCCTCACGATACTGCGTTCCGCTGATACGAACCGAATTAAACATCATTTTTCCAGCCCGTCAACCCTTGACTTCCCCGCCACTTCTTCATTAGCCAACCGTGTTTCACCACCACATCACTGCCCACCCCTCAACTACCCTCCATCTTCCCACTCACTCGCTCCACTATCCTCACCACCCACCCACTCACTCCCCATCCCCCCCACTATACTCCCTCGTCGGCGGCCGGCACGTTTTCCCCAAATACCAATCCAGCAAATTACTCCGCGGATCCACATACCCTCTCAACAAACTACTCACCTTCACCGGACACACCGCCTCGCGGCCCTCAGCATCGAAGCGCTTGCCGCGCGCATAGCAGATCTGGTTGAGCGAGTCCTCGCGCTCGTAGCCGCGGTCGCTCGTGCCGAAGGCGAGGATGGAGAGCTGCGTCGAGCGCGGGCCCGCGCTGCTGCTCGAAGAGGAGGAGCTGGAGCTGTTGCCAGGAGGAGTGGCTGGCGGAGCTGGGGGTGGTGGTGGCACGGCGGCGAGAGGAGGGGGAGGAGG
>JAGFVP010000404.1:0-21665 GCA_021031095.1 Bathelium albidoporum
GCCCAAAACCTTCCTCCCCCACCACGAGTACGAAGGCAGCGAATCCTCCCTATGTCCGCCTGCTCATCTCTCTTTCCCGCTCTTTTCCAGAACTTCCGCGGCCAGCACGGCAAGGCCTTCCTCTTCGACAACGTCGTCAACATCACCGCGTCGGAGCCCGGCGATCGTAACATGACGACGGGCCGCCACACGGTGCGCGACATTACGTGCCGCCAGTGCAAGGAGACGGTCGGGTGGAAGTACGACCGGGCGTACGAGCAGAGCGAGAAGTACAAGGAGGGGAAGTTCATCTTGGAGGCGGAGTTGCTGTGCATCGTGACGTGAGCGGAGGAGGGTGTTGGCTGGGAATATACAAGGAGGAACGAGCTCGATGAGAGACACATGACTGATTTGGGAGGTTGAGTTGAGAAAAGGGAGTGTGGGTGTAGCGAGGTGCGCTTGCAAGAGCGGGCTTGATGGCATCTTACGTCGGGGTGTTCTACGGGCCTGCTTAATTACGATGGTATGGATCTGGCTCATGAAGGTAGGTAGAATGGCGTCATGGCTTAACTAGCAATCGAAGTAGCAGCCCCGAATGAACGAACTATGTCTAAAATTCTATATGATTCCTGCAAATGAACGCACGCACTGGGACCGTATCTATTACCGAATTATCGCGAGACATGGATCAGGCTTCAACTGGTTTTCACATGCTTCTGGAGCGCGGCCCTCACAAATGTTGCGATTTTTTTTGCCAGAACGCCGTACTTACTTGGGGAGCTCCTCAATAACATTTCCTATCCAGAAGCAACTGGTCAATATTTTGGAAGGGCTAGTCGTGGAGTACTGTGGCTCCTTTCTACTGGGGGGTCTCTCAGGTACTACAAGGTCGGGCACAAGCTATTCGAGTTCTTGCGCAAAATAAATGGTGAAGTGTGTCCATACCTTTTTACTGGGGATCTCCCCAGTCGACACATGAAATGTAAGATCTGAATGAATTTTTGTAGACTTTCTATTCCTCATCTGATTCTAGCTCTGCTATGATCTCTCCACTGATATCCTCATCCTCTTCTCCATTGCATCTGCCACTTCCGTGAGATCTGTGCTCGGATTGCCAGATGATCGTTGTGTCTTGGATCTTCTGGATTACGAGATCCAATTCTGGATTGTCCACCTGCGGCAAATCGCTGCAGAGGACGGCAATAAAGCGCTGTTGCCATTCCCTAAGCTTCTCATTCCTCCGATGCAGTTGCGCAATGGCTCGCGAGTAGTCAATTTCGACATATTGGACATTCCTCAGTTTGCTGAGCGGCTGCGTGATGAATTCGAGCAGTGTCGTTTCAAGAAAGGGTGCCATTCTCGGGGCTTTTGTATAGGAATCCCACCAGGAGTATTCGAGGGAGCTAGTCGAGTTAAAGAGGGTAATTTTGAGTGTATTGAGGGCAGCAGTGCCGCGGATTTCAACCAGAAAGTGAAGAATCGCACGTAGAACTACGCAGTTGAACTTCCAGTCTGTTCCGCCGCCTGCGCTAAAGATAGCAATGTCTAGATGACGGATATTATTGAAACCATGAGGCATGTTTGGGCGCAGGAAGACGTCTCCAATGGTGTGAATACCGATATTGTATCCATTGATATCGACAGGCATTGGCAGATGATGCAAGAACGCGACGCCGCTGGCAGAAACATTAATGCGGAAGACAGTTTCCTGATAGAGTATATACGTGACTTCTTCACTAATCTTCTTACTGACTATAAGAAGATTCAAAGTGTCGTGTCCGGTACTGGTTGCTGCAGGCTTTTGCAGCCGAGGCTGAGCCATAGTTTTGGGGTCGGGCAGGACTTCATAGTAGATCAGGCGTCTGACGTCGAAAGTGATTGAGAGAAACTTGGAATACTCGTTGGCTCGCGGGCTGGGTGCTGATTGTTCTGGAGTAGGTCCCATGTTCATCATTTCGATCCGTGAGGATGGGAGATGTTTTAGACGGCGTCCGATTTGTGAAAATACAATTCGTAGCTTAATCACTTGATCAGTGTCTTTAAGCCATTTGTTGGAAGACCATTTGATAGAGGAGTTGCGTGGTAAGGTTTATGCCGACCGAGCAATAATTGCGCTGTTGACGAACTTGGAATAGTTTGGTCATCGCAATGAATGTAAAGGGAAAAGAGAACCGGAGTGGGATGTGTGGAAATGAACTCGCTATTGGCTTAGAATAGTTGCAAGGAAAGCTGATGCTAAGGAGTGTGAACGCAGAGGTTCAGAAGATGGAGCTGCTCGAGGTGGAAAGTTGCTGCCTACCTAAGCAGGCAAACAGGCAAGGCTGGCCATCACAAAATAATTCACGCTTTTGGAGACTCACTCTGCGAAACATAGCGCGGGGAAACTTTTTGACGAGCATGATGTGTCGTTCGGTGCCTGTTCTTCGACACACGTGCAGACATGATGTTTGGCGCAACACGGGTCGGTTGCTTAGTGGGGAGGACCTCAGTGATCACACTTCTTTGATTTTATACCTGCCTGAAGGACAGGCAAATGAATATTCGTTCCTAAAGCTCCGGCTAGCTCCACCCCGTCTTGTTACTCTGACTACCCACGTTCCGTGCGAATCGCAGACCTGCCCATTACTCATGTCCCATTACCAGCCTTGTACGCAGAGTACAATGGCTCGCTTAACCGTGTGAGATTGACGGGCCTTGAGTGACGTTGCGGTCACCCTGACGGCCATGTTCCTTTTGCAAGATGTTTTTAGTCTTTGTCCACAGGTCTACAAGGCGTGGGGTAATTTGTACCTCCGTTTCCTGTACGTCGCCCTTCTCGAGGATCTGCTGCACCACGTCCTCATCCTTGTGCGTGCCAAACTCATTCTCTAAGACAGCGTTGCTTGCGGTGTCCAATACACCCTGGGTGCCGTGCCTATTGGAGGACATGCCGTAGTTAGCAATGCTACGAAAGGTCGCGTGACCCGGGGTGATAGGATAGGAACATACTTGTGCGTAACAAGCACCTTCCACCCACTCACGACTTGGGCCAAGGGAATGGACTTGTCATTCTTCCAGTCTTGGACGGCTTTTGCACTGTCGACAAACACAATAAAGTCTTCTTCCTTGCCCTTCAAGTGGACCTTGGTTTGCGGAGCGTTGCCTCGAGCCATGTCGGAAGGTAGTTTCGGTTTGATAGAATTTGGATGAAGATGCGGATGATGTTTTTATAGTGAAGCTTCGGTCGGAAGATGAAGGTAGCTCACAGAGGAATTGAGGTATAAATCTTGAGGTAGTATGTGATAATGATTTTGCCGGAACAGAATGACGTCGGCCACTGCGCACCAACACCGTCCAAGTTCCACACCCTGGTCGCGATCACGGGCACGCAAAGGCTTGCACATGGGCACGAGCATCCTGAAGCAGCCAATGCACGAAATTCCCTTGACACTTTGCCTAATATCAACTCACGGTTGCGTGACCAGCAATCTGTCTCCGCAAACATCCCTTGGTGGACCTGCTCGAATTGATACAGGTTGGCTTGGATAGGCTGTCTACATCATTTATCGGGCAGAAGTCATCCATCACTGCCCAGCTAACCAATATCTGTCTGTTCTCAATAATCCAGCGATGCCCAAGACAGATATTCAGGTGACCAATTCGTCCTTCAACGCCAGGGTGCTATTTCATACGTGAAACCCCTGCAACAGAAGCCCAATCAGTTTGTGACCTCAGCTACACATCCTTTCACTGCTCAATCCTTGAGCAACTTCATTAATTGATACTTCAGTTTAGTTGAAACTTTGGCGATGGTGGCAGATGGCTGCGGCTGTTCCTTATGCTTATTCATCCCCTCCTGAGCGGATGTGCCTGCGCCTACGGCATCATCGGACTTTGACGATGCTGGCTTTGTCTTCGTCGCCTGCAACGACTGCTCTCCAAAATCCGGGATCTTGACATCGGGATAAGGCGTCGTCGGCGTCACCGGCATTGTTGCTGACCTGGACCAACTCGATACGGGAGACGCCTTGCCGATGGCTCCCACCACGCTCATCCTCCTGCTTCGCCGCTGCAAGCCCTGCAGATCGAAGTCGGCAGGCAGGAAAGCCATCGAATTGTGGAATTCTGCGGGTGCAGGTGCTTTGCGTCTGCGCTGGCGAGCCGGTGTCTTCGCACCACTGGGCGCTGACGAGAAGCTGAGTGGCGTGCCTGCGCGGGTCTCGTCCCATCGAGACTGCGAGACAGATGTGTAGCTGGCCGATCGTTTAGAGAAATTGCTCGCCAGGCTTGCTATGCTTAGTTTGCGCATGACAGATTGCGCGGATGCTCGAATAGGATGTTCGGGACGGCGAGCCGACATTCCCGGATAAGGTAATAGTTCTTTGGTCCAGACGTTACTGAGGGAACGCTCAAGCCGAATCCTCTCTATACGCCTTGGTGAAAGCGTTGGAACATGGCTTGACGAGAGCAACGACTGAGACCTATTGACTGGTATGGGAGCAACTGATTTTCCTTCCTTCACGGCTTCGGTGTTTTTAATGATGACGTGGGACATCGTAGCCATCGAGCCAAGAGTAGCGGCTCGATGCATTGAGGCTCGTTTCGTTAAGCTTCGAGAGTGTCCAAGCGCAGCTCCGTAGGATTTCACGTCGAGCGATAGAGATGACAGCAGATCAACAGTGTCAGCCTTGTCCTCCGAGCCTGTCTGGTTCTCTGTGGCAACGCGCTCTGATAAAAGCCTCTTCCAACAGTCTTCCTCTTCGAGGGAGCACGCGCTGAACATCAATTCATACATGCGACAACCAGACTCAAAGTCCAGTTTCCAGCAAAACGGAGCCGAATGGCATTGTAGACCTGAGCCCGTCAGTATCTCCACCTCGGGGATCAGTCTGTCACCATATCCATCATACCTTTCCCACTGTCAGATCCTTCCAAGGTGGCACTTGCAAGAGCTACCGTTGCTTTAACCATGAAATTTGAGAAGCCTCCATGCGGAATTGCTATTAACAGGCATGATTTGTAAAGCACACACACCATGTACTGGCCTTTGATACCGTCCTTGTGCTGATACGCGACATGTAAGACACCGCAAAGTATGACATGGCCCAAGAGCCTCAAGATCACTGCAGCGGAAGGCTGGGCGACGGTCAGCCTACACTGTAGAGAAAAGTGGAGAAGAGGGAAAACCTGGTGCTCGAACAGCAAGCGATCTTGCAACTGCCAGGTTTTCTCAATCAGTCTCCGTTTCTCGGGGTCGTCAGTGGCTCTGTTGATTTCCCGAGCAGTTTCTTTAAGACGAAAGACTACCTTGTCAATCTCGGCATGCGAATCAGGGTCGTCATACACTGGCGTTTGCTTGCAAAGGTCCGCAAAGAGCAACGGATATTTGCAAATGCGTTGAATAGGCTAAAGCGGGGGTTAGCAACCAACCCGTCAGCATCAAAAGCTGTTTATGAACTGGCCTTAATAAGGAGATCGGCTAGTGTGAGGCCCTTCTTGCTTGTATCATCGCGATGGTTCATTGATGCCAGCGCAGTTGACAAGGCCTCGATACCCTTTTCGTATGCCGGCCACGCAGGCGTGATCTTCTGAGAGACATTTAATTCCTTGGTCAAAGCTTCATATTTTGCTCCGTATTCTTCGTAAGCAAAGAAGCGTTTCATCTGTCCAAGAATCCTGTCAACGTCTGGTTTCTGAACGTACTGCACGAGGATTCTCACATATTTCTTGAATACTACTGCAACTCTTGCTGCGGTTTGCGGATCGGCTAGAAGCGCAATGGGCGATCGCTCAGCGATTTTACTCGTGTCGAGTGAATAGCGTTGTTTTCTTGCTGGAAACTCTTCTCGTCGACATTGTAAAACGTCCAGACTATGAAACCTGGTATGACGTGGTCTTGAAGGGGACAGAGTCTCTTGAGCGTGACCTTGGTTGTATTCCGCATGAGGAACTGTATTGTATAACTCTCCAAGCAATTCTTCGTGCATTTCCAGGATCTGGTCCAGATTGCGTCGAATCAGGGCTCGTCTTTCACTTGAGATGGATGAAGTTGATGTGAGCATGTTTGAATAGACCTGGAAACCAATTAGCGCTCCAAAAGAGCGAAAGAAAAATTCTTTGGGCTGCCATCTTACGTTGATGAGAACCTTCAAGTCCGCAACGTAGCTTTCTTCAGACGACACGAGCTCTTCAAGGACCTTCCGACGCTGCAGAGAACGCATCCAGGCTGCTTCGTCCATAATAGGACCTAATGACGGTGTTTGACTGTCGATTGATTTCCTTATCTCCGGCCCAGACTGGCCGCTGCTCCGCTCGCCACTTCTCAGACGTTCAATCCTTCCACCACGCCAAGAACGTGGGTGGATGCTAGTGCTGGCCAAGGTGATAGTTGCTGATTTCATTGCAGTTACAAAGCCGATGGAAGAAGAAGCCGTCGAGGTTGATGCTCGAGGGCCGCCTGGCCTAGATCGCCAAGAGAACATGCCGAGATTTGATCTTGGTCTCTGTACGTCGAGGAAAGCTTGCTGATTTGCTTCTGGGCCGTTCACACCGTCACTATTTCGTCTTCGGCGAAGGGTATTAATCCATTTCCGGAAAGGACGTCTATTCTGTCCACCCGCTTGGGATGAGTTGTTACCAGGAGCCGCGTGATCCTCTGTCTCCTTCTCCTTCTTCGAAAGTGACGGTTCTTCAGCAATGTGGAGGGAAAACTGCAGAATTTCCGGTTGGACCAGAGGCGAAGAACGATCTTGGTAAATCTCTGCGAGAACATTCGAAGGTCCCGTCAATCCACCGTTCTTGTAATCCAGGCCTGCTGCATGCGATGTTCGCTTTGGTGGGCTTCCAACTCTGGCGCCTAATCTCGGAGTCGCTGGAGCGGTGGCTACTTGTGAAGGCTGCGGTTCCGGGGCAAGCAAGAACTTTGGAGCGCTGCGGAATGCACCAGCAGCACGCTTTGACTGTTTCGACTGTATTGACGCACTTCGGGCCGATGGAGATATTGCTCTCGGAGGCGTATTTTCGTCACCAATGCGAAAAGGGCTGGGCGGCAGAGACGATATTGAGGTGCAAGATCCGGCAGAAGATACGGTCGGTGGCGAGAGACGATGAAACGTGCTCGTCAATGTCTCGTCCGCACATGGAGAGTTTGGGCGAATTTGAGGTGTCCCATCGGTATTCGAACGAAGAAGAAAACTGTGAGGACTGGGTGCAAGTAGAGTGCTCATATTTGTACATCAGTCGGCTCTTGGTACGGCAGCAGAAATTTGGAATGCAGGGCAACGATTTGGAAGGTGAAAATAACGCTGAACCTATCGGAAAGCAAGCCTGTCTTGAAGCACAGAAACGATCGTCTTCCTCTGACTTCGTACTTAATCGGCACAAACCTACCTAACGCAACTGAATCCACGCTCCACATGGAAAGCAGGCACGATATGCTAATTACGAGGAAAGTGCCGCGGAAACACTATTCTACTGGGTTCGCCAGGAAGCCGTGTGAATTCTGGGTGTTGTTGCCTTCTGAAGGCTCGCCTGTTGCTTCACCTATGCACATAGGCTTTTTCTATGATGGGTGGGTTACCCAACCGCCAGACATGATGATCTCCGTCTTGGCTCAATGTTATCGCCAAGGAAGGACAGTAGATGCAACCCGTAATTCCCTCATCGCAGCCGTCCATGTTGATTGTATCCAATCCATAGCAGATTTGCCATTGAGAGGTAGATTCCTTGAACATCGGACAAACAGAAGTCGTCGGAATTCGTTCCGTGGATCTGGGATCGTAGAGACTGGGTTCCAGCCACACGTGAATTCTAAAACTTGGATAATTCCGGGTTGGTTGCCGGACGGTTGCGAGCAGATTTTTTCCAGGCGACGCAACGCTAGGTCACTCGGCGGATACTAAAAGCAACTGAAGACGAGCTCATGTCTTCCTCAAAGCCATCCTGAGACTGAGTGAGAACGGACGATGTTCCGCAGCCACGCACTTTCAACATGCGTGGCGTCCTGCAAACCGGTGATCAGCCTCGGGGCTCCGAAATTTGGTGCTGTGCCCCTCCAGTCCACCGTACTAAACTGCAGCACTCGACTTCGAGCTGGGCCAAGGTTTTTCTCGAGCAGTGCGCCCCTCATGACTGCTAACAAGATTGATGGCACGGCTATAGCCAAAAGCATTCGGGAACGCATTGCTGAAGAGATCAAGCAAAAACAACAGAGCAATCCCCGATATAAGCCTTCCTTAACAATCGTCCAGGTCGGTGACCGTTCTGACTCGAGCACCTATGTGCGCATGAAATCCAAAGCTGCAGAAGAAGCCAACATTACTTGCCGTCTGGAACATTACCCCGAAGACATCACTGAGGCCGAGCTTCTTGAACACATCACGCGACTCAATAATGACCCTTCCATCCATGGCATCCTCGTGCAGTTGCCAGTACCTAAGCACATTTCGGAGCACGCAATTACCTCTCAGGTCTCAGACGAGAAAGATGTGGATGGATTTGGAGCAAATAACATTGGGGAATTAGCAAAACGTGGAGGTCGCCCTCTCTTCGTGCCATGTACCCCCAAAGGTGTCATGGTGCTGCTGAAGGAAGCTGGGGTTGAGCTCAAAGGGAAGAACGCCGTGGTCCTTGGTCGCAGCGACATTGTTGGAAGCCCGGTCAGCTATCTCCTCAAAAATGCAGATGCCACGGTCACAGTCTGCCACTCCCGTACACAAGGGCTCCAAGATATCCTTAAGCAAGCCGACGTTGTGGTTGCGGCAATTGGCAAGCCTCATTTCGTTAGGGGAGAGTGGCTCAAGCAGGGTGCGGTTGTGATAGATGTTGGCACAAATTACATCCCTGACGAAAGCAAGAAATCTGGCCAAAGACTCGTTGGAGACGTAGACTTTGATACTGCCGCTGAAGTTGCATCCCACATCACACCTGTTCCGGGCGGGGTGGGGCCCATGACGGTAGCCATGCTAATGCAGAACGTTGTAGATTCAACTACGGCATACTTCGATAAGCAAAAATCGCGACATATCAATCCTCTGCCTCTGAAGCTGAAGCAACCAGTCCCCTCCGACATCGATGTTTCTCGGTCACAGCATCCTAAGCTCATCAATCGAGTAGCTGATGAAGTAGGCATCGCGGCTCATGAGCTAGAGCCGTATGGGGCTCACAAGGCCAAAGTGGACTTGAAGTTGTTAGATAGACTACAGCACCGTCGCAATGGTCGCTACGTTCTTGTGGCTGGGATAACGCCCACACCGCTTGGCGAGGGCAAATCCACTACCACTGTTGGTCTCGCTCAAGCGCTGGCAGGCCACCTTGATAGGATATGTTTCGCAAATGTACGGCAACCTAGCCAAGGTCCTACCTTTGGCATCAAGGGCGGAGCCGCCGGTGGTGGTTACAGCCAAGTGATCCCCATGGATGAATTCAATCTGCATCTGACAGGTGACATTCATGCAATCACCGCGGCAAACAATCTCCTCGCCGCTGCCATCGAAACGCGCATGTTCCACGAATCATCTCAAAAAGACGGGCCGCTGTATCGGCGACTTGTCCCTCAAAAGAATGGCAAGCGCGAGTTCTTGCCTGTGATGTTCAAGCGCCTCAAGAAATTGGGCATTGACAAGACCGATCCGAACACACTCACCGAAGACGAGATTCGTCGCTTTGCTCGACTTGACATCGATCCGGAGACCATCACGTGGCGCCGCGTGCTCGACGTCAACGACCGCCACCTGCGCGGCATCACCGTTGGTCAAGCCTCCACCGAGAAAGGCCACTCGCGTGCCACTGGCTTCGATATTTCCGTCGCCAGCGAGTGCATGGCCGTGCTTGCGCTGAGCAACTCGCTCCAGGACATGCGAGAGCGGCTTGGCCGCATGGTCGTTGCATCGTCCCGTGCAGGCGATCCGGTCACGTGTGACGACATCGGCGCCGGAGGCGCACTGGCCGCGCTGATGAAGGATGCCATCAAGCCGAATCTGATGCAGACGCTCGAGGGTACGCCGGTATTTGTACATGCTGGCCCATTTGCGAATATCAGTATTGGCGCGAGCTCCGTGCTCGCGGACAAGCTAGCGCTGAAGCTGGCAGGCACAGAACCAGACGAGAGTCATGACGAGCACACGGGCTTCGTGGTTACAGAGGCAGGCTTCGACTTTACTATGGGAGGCGAGCGCTTCTTCAATATCAAGTGTCGGGCAAGTGGGCTGGTGCCGGATACCGTGGTGATTGTAGCGACGGTCCGAGCGCTCAAGGTGCATGGAGGAGGACCGGAAATCAGTCCAGGGGCTCAGCTACATGAAGTGTACCGCACTGAGAATGTAGAGGTGCTACGGAAAGGTTGCGTCAACTTGAAGAAGCATATCGAAAATGCCAAATCCTTTGGAGTGCCCGTAGTGGTAGCGATCAACAAATTTGCTACCGATACGGAAGCAGAAATTCAAATTGTCCGCGAAGCTGCCTTGGCAGCAGGAGCCGAGGATGCAATAACTGCGAATCACTGGGCAGAAGGGGGTACTGGGGCGATTAACCTCGCTAAAGGCGTTGTCAAATCTGCAAGTCTGCCAAAGCCAAACTTTAAGCTTTTGTACGGGTTGGAAGATAGCATACAAGAGCGGATCGAGATCATCGGGAAGCGTATGTACGGTGCGAGCGCGGTGGAGTTCAGCGAGCTTGCGCAGAAGAAGGTGGACACGTACGAGAAACAAGGGTTCGGTAATCTTCCCATTTGCGTTGCAAAGACGCAATACAGTCTCAGTCATGACCCTGCACTCAAGGGGGCGCCCGAGGGGTTTGTCGTTCCGATAAGAGATGTAAGGATGGCTGCTGGTGCAGGGTATCTGTAAGTGTCTCGCAACTGGAATTATTGCTGCTGGACAGCAGAAAGTACTGACCTGCATAAGATATGCGCTTGCTGCGGATATTCAAACAATTCCGGGTCTGCCAACCGCTCCTGGCTACCTCAACGTCGATGTCGACCCCGACACCGGCGAGGTCCAGGGCATGTTCTAAGTGGTATATCGTGTTTTCGGCCCCTTTCAACCTCCTGCATTCAACTGCTGCTCCTGGTATTCAACACCATGGCGTTAGTGGGGATCAGACACAGGCTTGGCTTAGAGAAAAGAATGCGCTCCACCGCATTAGAGCTTCGTCGGGTCTCATTTCTTGTTCAATAAAGCATGGCGTTTTCTGGTATATGGGTGGCTCCGACTCCAGCATTGAGAGGTTCACTGCTTGTTTTGCGGTCTTGTTCCATCATCAACTCTACAAGTCTTCCGAGCGTCATAGAATCTGTTCAATCTTAGGTTTGCAATCCAGGGGGAAGCGCAAGGAAGAAAGCAGAGAACAGAGGCAGGAACATTGTATCAGAAATCGACAGCAAGAGTATGGGGAAGCTACGGTTGGCTGCTTCGTGGGACAAGTCGCGAAGCGTCCTCTTCCGAGCATACAATGAGATGGGATGTGCCTTCAACGAATTCAACGGTTCGCATTCGGTGCGAACTTTTCTCGCCTAGATACCGGTACACATTTCCGTGTGCTATTCCAACAAGCGACCGTGCATGCGGCTGGCCTGGATGCCGGGTCTGTCACGTTGAGCCACTGCAGAGTCTTGCATTGGCATTGTAACGGCGACACGACTCGTGTCACCCAGCAGCCTGGTTATACTCTCGCTTCCATGCATTCCGAGCCCAGTGCTGCGGACTCGGGCCGCAACCCGGCACCTGTCGAGTCATGAAGATACATTGTGGAGGATCATCAGCATCATTGCGTTCCCAAGCAGGCTTAACGTGCGCAATTTTGCTTTCGATCGATGCTTCTCTTGCATTTCTAAGGTGTCCATGATTCATAGCCATGATCCGAGCCCATGGGGTCGGGCATAGGTGCATCGCTCGGGTTCTGATGCTCGGTGTAAGAAACAACGTACATGACTCGTTCCTGAGATTGTGTGCAAGGTGTGCTGCGATTGGAGATGAACCAGGCAGCCTTTCCATCAAGTTCGGAAAAGGCAAATAGTCCTCCCTTAGCGAGACTCTTGATAAGCTCCTTGTACTCTCTAGTGACCAGCAAAACGAAACTTCATGCAGGAGCCGATCGGTTCGAGCGAAAATATCTCCTGACAAAGCTGCGGAAGCGCCCAAAGCAAATCCCATTCGAGCACAATGCCCTGTCCAGCTCGCTTTCCGTTGACACGGCACGCACCTGCATACACAATCCCAGTCACCAGGGACAACAAGTGCGTGATCGGGATCAGCTTCACGAACAACTGACCGGCGCCGCTTAGAGTTTCGACTTGAGAATATTGAGCGCCTTGCGCTACGAAACTGCTGGGGAAGGCCAATGCATTCTCGATGAGCAATCGGGGCCTCTCGTCGTTTTTGCCTTCTTCTCGTATGCGGGCCTGAACAGAAAAGATTCTAGAAAAGCATCATTTGTGGCGGCCAGCCTAGATGACGGAAGCCTGGTCGACGTCGGCGACTCCATTCGGGTTCAAAAGCAAAGGTTCCAGTTGGTTGATAGGACAGGAGCAATAACGTGGGCGGCTCTTCCCGCCGCCCCGGTGGGCCAACCACCCGCCGCCGTGATTCGCCCATCTGCGGCCTCTTCTTTCCTGACACATTTTGAAGCATCCATCTTTGAGATGGCGTTCGCGTAGTTCCCGTCGCGTTGACGCTGTCGTTGTTGATAACGCTAAGCACTGCACTTATCAGCTACCAGAGCTTCCAGCCGATTTGCCACCCGGCGTGGGGCTTAGCTTTCTCTACAGTCTGACTGACAGCATGTCGATTAGGACACGCGCTGATCTCATGTCACAGCTCTCGCGCATGCCGCTTTCCAGCTTGGGAAAACGGGACAAGAGTTTGTAGCTTTGAGAGTGAACTTTAGAGCCGCGCCATCATTGCAACGGTATGCGCAAAGTTCTTGCGCTTGCGATGCTTTCGGAAAGAGGCAAGGATTTCAAGTTACATTTCCATTCACTTTCTATCGCCGCCTAAGCCGCCCATCCCATCTAACTGTCGCATGTCTGCTCACCTCTAGCCATGTTCGATACGGATGATCCGGCGCTCTACATTGACGGGTTCCAAGCCGCCCAGCATAACGTAATGACATGGCCAGCCTTGCCTCGTTCTTGCTTCAGGGGCTGGAAATTTCTGCAGAAGCCTTCTTACTATTCCGCTCGGCGCTGCGCGTCACGGTCATTACGACCATCGAGGGCCAGAAGTGGCGAATATCACCGCTTAGGTCCTTGCACGCATGATTCTACGCACAGGCGTCTTGGTAAAGGTGCCTATTGGAAATCATTCAGTCGCATGGAACGTGCAGCCCGTTGTGATTGCGCAAGTAAAGGCGGCTATTCGTTGAAGGACGTTGTTGGGTGCTTTGCATGATCAGCTGCGCGTACTGCATAGGAGCCAATCCGGACGATGGACGCCCTCACTGGCTGAGGTGGTCGTCGATTGCAATCAGCCTCATCTGCCACACTGGCACGCCAATGCCGATTCGTCCAATAGACGAAACCGCGCGTGTCCGTTTTGCATATGATGCAGTGAGGCCTGCTCCTGGAAAATGAGTGTCCAAAGCTTCGCATCAGAACACTCCTCGTCTCTTAGCCCCGGAAATGGAGGTGCCGGCTACACCTTCTGTTCGAACAAGGGCGTTTCTATGCCACTGCCAAACTATACTAAAATCAGGATATGAAGCGGGTCTCCGGCCCGGGGAGCCCACGCAAGCCCTCTCTTCAAGATGAAAGGCGGAGGGCTTGATACAGCTAAAGCTGATCCGTTCACTTGCTACTTCCGAGCCAACGGTCATTGTAACGTGTTTCCCGCGTGGGGTACCAGGGGCGGGCGGTCCGTTGTCCTGGAAGGCAGAGACAAGGCGATGGGCTGCCTGCCGATAGTATTTCAAAAATTCGACAGAAAAAAAGCACAATACCGGTTCGTTAGCTTATAGCCGAGCTAAAACAAAAACATTGACCTGATTTGCTGTTGGTATATGCAGTTCGAATCCTGCGACAGCATACCTACTGTGTTGTATGGATAAGCGGTCGTTTCCCTACGTGTGCTGGGACATTTAAATAGGATCGGCATTCGCAAAATAGCCCACCCATCGAGCACCTATCCACCGGAGCACCAACTGGGCTTCCCGTCCGTCTCAATTTCCAACCGAGAGCCAAGAATACACATCGGGCGAATAGCCAAATTCAACTACTACTAACATTTGATTTTTCGGGGCAGTTGAAACCCTCTTTTCTTCACCGAGACTGAGTGACGGCCAACAGCACACTATAAGACGTCACGCGCACTGCCGGATGCCAACTTGTACAAACCTACTGCTCTGGAGCTGCCATCTCAAGAGGTTGCCGTTTTGACACATCCTTTGCTGGTTTTCCACCTTTCAAGACAAATTTCTCTTGAAATCCTTTGGCGCACACTGGACTGGTAGTATAAGCCACTCATCACAGCACAAGGGTCCAATTTATTCAAAACTCCACACGGTGTCGACATTTTGGAGATTTGGTCCAACGTATCTATTATTCAAACACAATGCCCCCTGGGAGCAATCGGCGAGGGTCGCGTCGTAGTAGGACTTCATCGAGATCGCCACATGAGGCGAGAGCTGATCGTACTCAAGAGGAGGGCGCTGCTTCAGGCGAAGGTTCAAGGCGAAACCCTCTCTCGCGAGAGCTTCTTGCCAGGCACGATTCGAGCGAGAGTCAAGTAAGTAACAACGAGACTCAACTCCCTCCTTCAAATATGAAGGCAAGACTTACTTCGTATAGTCGGACCACAGCTTTGCTCAGGAATTGGTACGCGAAGAGCAGAGACAGGTTTTTCATCAAGCCTCGTACGAGTCCCTTCAACGAGATCAGCCTCGGGACACGCTCCTACCAGAGGAGAATTCTGCCGAAGTGGAAAGAAGACGATTGAGCCCGTCTTTTCAAGGGAGCCTCGGACTGTATTCTCAACCGAGACAGTCGTCCAATCCACCCTTGCATCGCTTTGCCACCCTTGGCAATACCAACGATCCCAACCGCTTGCTTGCCAAACAAGCTCTGGATAATATTGGCATCCGGTCCGGTGACATGCAATCTGCGCAGACGCGTAACGCTGCAGCAGAGGAAGTCACCAAGGAGGCCCAAGGCATGAAGAGAACGAACAGTCTGACAACGGGGCCAATAACGTGGAAGCGACAACGAAACCGACATAGCCCAGTGGACGATCAAACGAGTGAGCATGAGAGCGAAGATTCAGAAGACTGAAATTGTTCCCCAGATGTCAAGCAGGCTATCTTATGTGTAACGGTGACCTCTTTCTGGACAAGGGGCGACAAAGATTTTGGGTGGGGGCCAAAGCTGACAGTCTACTGCAGGCGGACAATGAGATATCTCAGCTGCCAGTTCGCATTTTGGCGCACCTTCAATCTTGTCATGGGTAAACACTCTCTCAAAAGTTTGCGAAAAGTTCCGGACATTCCTTCCCAACTTCTGGTGTGCGATTTTCAAGGGGACATGGTCAGGCAGAAGACTTTCAATCGTAGAATCAAGGCTGAGCCGAGAGTTCTTACTCTTCACATCCGTCTCGGCGCTCTCAAATGAATGAGGTAGTCGGCAGTGTCTTTCTGTACTCCGTATCCAGGCAGCAGCGAACATGTCTGCCTTCCGCGCGCCTTCTGGGGCAGCCCAAGGCAGGCTACAGTTGACGGGGTGGAGGGCGCAAATCATTGGATGACGTTGGCCCGAGCGGCAAAGACGCCAACCGCCGCTGCTGCCACTTGCCCCAACAAGGCGTGACGAGGAGACACGCTTTGCGTCACTGCCTCCAGGAGAAGCCAAATCTGGTTCAATTCGCTTCTGGAATTGCGTGCCGTTCCAGAGCAATTGCCCTCAACAGGACGGATGGACTTGACCTGGCCATCCCCTTCCGATGACTCCTACCTCGACACGCTTGACTACCCTTTCCACGCGCCCGTTGAGCTTGCATTCGCCAGTAGTCATGCTGTGAGCCCTCAGGACGCCCGACATGCGTCACCGCTCATCCATCACTTGATCAGTCCTCTCCCATTACACCCGGCCTCTTCCATGATTAACGTCCTATCGCAGCTATCCTGAATTCTGCCGCTACTCTATCTGCTTTGGGAGCCCTCGTTGACCGCGTGACCGCCGACGCATCCTTAAACGGACCAACAAAGCCCTTCCCCAGTTAGCCTTAGACGCCCACTGTATACCACCTATTCACCTAGAACGACCATATATACGTCAAAACTAGACCATCTTGACTGCTCGGGCGAATCTCGTCCCTTATCGTATGATGAGCTCGCCAAATGTGCCTCGCCGTAGCACAAATGACCTTGATCCTTATGCACCAGCCAACCAGTATTATGGAGAGTCCCACACCCGGGGTCGGAAGCACAGCAAGACGAGGACATATTCAGCGGTAAGCTCATCGGCTCTCAGGCTCCCTCAGGCTGCTTGTGTGCTTTACTGCTGACAACGATCCCGTCATTAGGTTATCGAAGCAGGCAGCCACAAGCAGCCAGTGCTAGCGAAGAACCAAATCCGGCGATCGAGTCATGGTGAGAGCATACATTTGCATGTTCAGCTTTTGAATGGGTGCTGACTAGTGCCTCCACAGATGAACAGTCCCTTCAGCCGCGCAAATTCTTCATTCCCGTCGAATCTACACTCAAGACGTTGCTGTCCAGGGAGGACACGGACAAGAACTGGCAGATAACTATTGAGGATGCCGGACCCAAGGTAGGAAAGGGGAAAGGATGTGGTCTCTGACAGTGGCAGTGTTGACGGGCATGACTAGGTGCTGTCGGTCGGTACGGCAGCATCGGGCGGCTACAACAGATTTGACGTTCGAGGCACCTACATGCTATCGAACCTCTTGCAAGAACTCACCCTTGCTCAAGATTATGGCCGAAAACACATCATCCTGGACGAGGCTCGGCTCAACGAGAACCCAGTCAACAGACTTGCGCGCATGGTCAAGGACTCCTTTTGGCCAGGGCTGACACGACGCATCGATGGCTCCAACATCGCCCAGGTAGGCCGGGATCCGAAGGACTGGACTCCAGACCCCCGACCCCGGATCTACATACCCGTTGGTGCACCGCAACAGTATGAATATTACAAGAACATTGCTGAAGCGCATCCTGATATGCGCCTCGACGTGCAGTGGCTAAGGAATCCTTGCGATGATGCGGCATACGTCAGAGACTTGAACGATGCTCCCGGTTTGCTGGCACTTGCAATGGAAGAGTATGTCAAGGATCCCAGAACAGGTGAGAAGGATCTGCGTGGGCTGCCCTTTGTCGTTCCAGGCGGCCGATTCAATGAGCTCTACGGTTGGGATAGCTACATGGAGTCTCTGGGCTTACTCGTCAACGACCGCGTCGATCTTGCAAAGCCCATGGTGCAAAACTTTGTCTTTTGCATTGAGCACTATGGCAAGATTCTCAATGCCAACCGGACATATTATCTCTGTCGGACTCAACCGCCATTCCTCACAGATATGGCGCTGAGGGTGTACGAGCGCATCAAGCACGAACCGTCATCTCTAGATTTTCTTCGCAGTGCTATCCTCGCGGCAATCAAGGAATACTACAATGTTTGGATGTCCGCACCCCGATTGGACGAAAAGAGTGGACTGTCGCGTTATCGGCCGGGCGGTCTCGGAGTACCACCCGAGACTGAAGCATCTCATTTCGTCCACGTACTTGAGCCGTATGCAAAGAAAAACAACATGACCTTCAAAGAATTTGTCAATGCATATAATCACCAAGAGGTGAACGAGCCGGAGCTTGATGAATATTTCCTTCACGACCGAGCCGTTCGAGAGTCGGGTCACGACACCTCCTATCGTCTTGAACGAGTGGCTGCCAATTTAGCCACCATCGATGTCAATGCGCTCCTATTCAAATACGAGTGCGACATTGGGCGCACCATTCGCAACGTATTTGGCGACCGTCTGCGGATACCACCGGAATTCTGCGGCAAAGGCAAGGAGCCCAACTACATCGAGACGTCGGCCATTTGGGACCGTCGCGCCAAGAAGAGAAAGCAGCTTCTGGACAAATACATGTGGAACGAGGAGAAGGGCATGTATTTCGACTACGACACGGTCAAAGAGCAACAGACAACGTACGAGACAGTAACCACCTTCTGGGCCATGTGGTCTGGTGTCTGTACGCCCCACCAAGCCGCGGTGATGGTCACCAAGGCCCTACCCAAGTTCGAAGCGTTTGGTGGTTTGGTGTCGGGAACGGAAGAATCGCGCGGGGCTGTCGGGCTCAACCGGCCCAATCGTCAGTGGGATTATCCTTTTGGCTGGGCTCCTCAACAGATTCTTGCCTGGACCGGACTGCTGCGCTTTGGGTACGAGGTTGAAGCGCAGCGGCTCGCGTACAAGTGGCTGTACATGGTCACCAAGTGCTTCGTGGACTTCAACGGCGTCGTCGTCGAGAAGTACGACGTTACGCGGCCCATTGACCCGCACAAGGTAGAAGCGGAATATGGCAACCAGGGTAGTGATTTCAAGGGCGTGGCTCGCGAGGGGTGAGATATCTCCCGTCAGATTGGACTGTAATCGATATCATGCTGACTTGTCAAACAGTTTCGGATGGGTCAACGCCAGCTATGTCTACGGCCTTCAGATCATCAACGCTCACATGAGACGGGCGCTGGGTGTGGTTCAAGATTGGCCGACGTTTACGAAGATGACCGAAAACATATAGACGTGAGCGAAGGTGCTGTTGGGTGAAGAAAAGGTTGATGTGCACTCGTCATGGGACTTGGCGTAACGTCCAAGTGCCGGAAGTTCAGTGGTTTCCCTCTGCTCTTGCTTTCACCTAATACCCTTTCTGTTGCTCTTTGTCCTTGAATCATTTCACCTGGCCTTTCGCACGGTGTGTGGTTTTCCCATACCTTTCCGGGGTTTCATATGGATATTAATGGCAGGCACCTTTGGCGGTTTTCTGACCAACGATGTGCCCAAGAGAAGGGTGTTCATACATTGATAGTTCACGACGAACGGGCTCAACAGTACCTCATGACATTTGCCCAAGCTACGGCCGTAGAGTTATGAGCAATGTCATTTTTCCCCTTATATACCTTTATTGAAGAGGGGGCGTGTGATTTGAGTTGTGCCAATGCAATTTCGTACGACCCTCTTCCGTAATCGCTACTAATGTGGCCTAAACCTTGGTAAAGGAAGATGACGGAGCCCAGGCTGGTTAGAAGGTTCCTCGCCGTAGCGTGCCCACCCGGTTTCCGAAATGAGCAACCAGGAAGCCTTGAAATGAGTCCAACCTTTTCGATCTTACTCGATCCGTTTCAGACTCGAGAGGGCGGAGAATGCACGGAGAGATGCAGTCGACAAAGTTGACGCCACGCCGATCGGGTTTCGTTGGCTGCCGGCGCGTAGAGGTTAGTACTCGTCTCGCAATGTTTACTGTGGTGCGCGGGGGTCAGCCACCATCGCGGGCCACTGCACGTCACATCACGATGCCTCTCCAGACCGGCTCTGCCCACTGACTCCCCCTGCCGCATTCCACACCATACCCACTCCACTGCGCTTTTCAGCATGCGTCGGACGAGTCAGCTGCTCTCGACTCTCGTCCGCCCAGCAGCAGCAGCATCGCCGCCGCCGCCGCCGTCCGTCGGGCGCAACAATGCAGTCGCTTACCAACGTCAAAGACCTTCTAGAACAAAGCATTCCTCGCCCGCCACCGGACCCGACCGCGCTCCTCTGTTGCTGCGGCCTGCGTGATTGCGCATTCCTCCAGCGCGTCCGCACATCCCTTGACGGCCTCGAGTCGGACGTGCAGACGGCCGCGAAGCTGGGTCAGGTATGTGGACGCATCTCATACGTTGTTGCAGGCGCGCGCCCGGGTGGATTCGGCAGAGTTGCTGCATGCAAGTGGGAACTTCTGCCGTCAGCAGCAGCAGCGCGCTGGATGCAAACAGAAAGACAGCCTGGAGAGAGAAATCGTGAAAGATGTCGCTAACGTGGTCGCTGCAGGCTTTGCTCGTTCGACACGAAACCTACGTGGCTGATGCGGAGCAAGAAAGGGTTAGAATGACGGCAACGATCGAGAAGCTGGAGCTGGACAAGCATGATCTAGAGACGGATAATGCGCGCACTATCGAGGAGAATCGGGGCCTGCTTGATCAGCTCGAGTCGCTCAATACTGATCTTGCGGACTCAGACACACAGATCAAATCGCTGACGGCTACCTTACACTCGACCCGAGAGGAGTTGCACCGTCTGTCGGCATTGGCGACCCGCACAGAAGAGCTCGAAAGGCAGTTGACCGATTTCGAGCGGGAACATGCGCAACTTCAAAGGACACTTTCGTCTACAGAAGAGGAGGAGCGGACAGCCGTACAGAGATGGAAGGATGCCGAGCGCACGCTTTCACTTTTACAAGATCAGATGGACCAGGTTGAACAAGAAGCTAGCAATGAACGGAAGAGACATTTGGATGTCGTCAGTCGCATGGAAAGGAGGAGAGCGGTTGAAAAGGAACTGGAGTTGGCAGCTGGAAGACTCAAAGGCGCAGCTGCCGCAAAGGGCGTCGAACAAGATGGAAAGAAGGGTGATGTCGTGTCCAGCTTCGTGAAAGATATCCTCGCAGACAATGCCAATCTGCAAATGGGTCTCGTGGAACTCCGAGAGATGCTCATTAACTCCAACGATGAGGTCGAGAGATTGAGAGAACAAACGATGCTCCAACAGCCCTTGGATGAGGCTGAGGAAGGCAATACTCTACGCGACGAGCTTGGGCTAGGAGTAGCCCGAAGACCAAGCTCAGAGGTGCACGTTCATCACCACTACTATCCACCAACACCGAACGGCGAACCAGCCAAAAATAAGGCTCCGATTCTGAAACGGCCGCGTAAGAAGCGCAACGTTGTTGCATCTGGGTATTCCACGCCATCTGCACCAAGGGATCGACCTCGTGGACCAGCAGCTAGAAGTCGATCTACTACACCATCCAGCACGGCAACGATACTTGCGCACACCTCTGCCTCTGTTCCACAAGAAACAGCAGGGACTAATCGATGGTCGATGCAATCCTCACAAACGGGCACTTCGTCCCTTGTTTCTCCATTATCTTCGTCTCCGCAATCAACCTCCCATCGCACCTCGTCCATTTTTGAGCGAGTGTTTAGCGAAGCGGCAATGGACTCTTCTCGCCCCACCAGTCCTGAAAGCAACGACTCGGGTTCGCCAATTTCTGATACACCCAAGCGGACACGTTTGCCTCACCCTGCGAATCGCAGCTTTTCAGCGCCTCTGGCGTTTCAGCCCAAGGGCACGCGTGCTACTCCTTTCATCACGCTCGAAACCACCTCCGAGGAACCTTCTAACCATCTCACGCTCCAATCGGACGCCCCGTTGACAGACCAGACGGTCTATCCCGACGACAACGATGCCATCGATAACAACGACGAAGACGATCTTACACTCTCCCCCACCAACCTCTCCGCCGAACCCCACTCCCCTTTCACCATCAACAACAACAGCAAGAACAACAACAACGACCCCTTCACGCCCCGCAAACCCCTTCTCCACCGCTCCTCTTCTCACGACTCCCTCCTCTCCATCTCCGGCATGGATATCCACACCACCCAACAGCCCCATTCTCGCCTCCGCTCCCGCCCGTCTCACCTCCTCCTACATCCGCACAGCGCTGTCGCC